>LR139405.1:0-68747 GCA_900659605.1 Tisbe holothuriae | reverse complement strand
CTCCCGACCCAGAGATTTGAGCCCACTGCATGCTCGATTGTCAAATAGATAAAATTTTTATTATAAACTCTCTCTATCTATCTCTATCTCTCTCTCTCTCTCTCTCTCTCTCAAGCGGGGGGAAACCTTTGTGTCACCTTACCCCAGCGAGGGAAACACCTTTTTATCCTCTTTTATATAAAATTTGGGGAGTCAACCTTTTTCCTCGCCCTTTGTGTCAAAAAGGACCCAAAATGGAGCACAATAAAACGGCTTTTAGCCACTGCCATGAGACTGCTTCTACTACTACTACAAGCTGATAGGGAGTTATTATTATTACTATTATAGGCTATACCTTTTGATATAGACTTTAGTGCAGCTGCAGGTCCTGTAGTTGGAAAAATAGACTGAGAACTGCTTTGGCGTACAAAGTAATGGTGATTTTTCACTCATGGATTAGCTCAATTCATGTTTTTCTTCTTCTCTTCCTTCAAAAATCATGAATCGTCTTACATTTCTCATTCAATGAAGCGTGACAGAAATGAAGGAAAATATTGAAAGGAAAGATGCTCAAAAGGAATCAATGACAGAAGCTTCTTCTTCTTCTTCTTCTTCTCCTTGGGAGGGCCTCCAAAACCAACAGCAGCAGATTGTTCGCGTTTTATCATCGCTTTCCCTTCTTGGACTAAAAGTCGATCAGCTTAGTATTGCACGGTTCTCAAATGAAGGAAAAAGAAACTGTTCGTTTGACGTCAACCGATCGGAATCGAATCAATGACAGTACAAAACGCTACCGGGCTTTAGCGGGCTGGAAGCGATTCCTTTATTCAGTCAAAATGACATGAGATGGATTTTAGTCGAATTTAAGCTCAGTATTCTGACTCAGATTGCCCCCATTGTGCCCATTGACACTTCTTCTTCTTCTCCTCCTGCAAAGCTGGTTTGCGTCACTGATGTAATTCCATTGTCGATATCGTCAAATCAGCTTACGCGCTATTGTCATTCTCTCTTTAAGATGAATCTTACAAACCGATACTTTAACTTAAACATTTTCAGGGGTATATTCGCCTCAATCATCGAGCTAATTGTTTGCCAAACACGCGCTTAAAAGTCGTTATTTCTGCTCAAGTTCTGTCAACGCCGTTCGAGCCAATCCATCAACAAATCCTTTTCAGCAGCCCAATTACGTTTTCATGTCCTTTTAAAAGCTTTGACCATCAAAAGCAGCCTGAGCTAGCTAATCACTATGACCAGTTTGCAAGCAGCTGAGATTGGAGAGGAAAAAAGCTCGTTGACGGTGACAACAATGACACGTGATCGCTGTTAGGTAATGAGACATAACTAACTTTTACCAGGGTTGCCAAAGGAGTGCAAATCAATATTTGCAGGGTATAAAACTGGTCAAAGCGAATTCCAGTAGAAATGTGACCCCTTAACTCTAGTGTTGCACATCTGCGTATTGAATAATACAACCTTTTTGTTCCACCCACTTAAAATAGCAGTAGCAGCATAGCTGGCGAAGGCGGAGCCTGCGTTTTCATACACACAGACAACAGAGGGTATCATTGAAAGTAGAGGAAAGGATTATACACCTGCCCGAAATATGACACACTCTATGGAGATTTAACGGTGGAAAATTTGTATTATGGCAAAGGGCGTTTGAATAAATAACCGTTTTAAAGCGTGCTTCAAATTTCAGAATTCCTTTTCTTCTCCGCCTACTGTTAAACAGTGTCCCTGAAAACTCAATATACAAATTGACCCAAAATCTCTTTGTTACAATTTCCTTACAGTCTTCTGAAAGAGAGCAAAAAAGTGGAAAGGCCGCCATGCAGTTAGAGAGAGAAAGAGAGCGATCGAGGCCGCTCTGTCGCCGCCAAACAGAGAAGCGCACACTCACTAGTCACTACAAAAGCCCATGTGAAGAACTTTAATCTTAAGCCCCAAGATGATGCTCAAATTGCGGCTGCGGCTTTTTTGCCTCCTTTCATCGCGCTTTGTTAACAGCAGTGTAATCCTATTTTATTAAGGTGCCAGCAACTGACTCCAAAAGCCTCTTTAGAAGATTTTATGACTTCACTTTGGTGCAAATGCGATAGAGAGAGAGAGAGATCGAGTTAGTTTTTATTATTATTCGGATTAAGTCATGCCGCCGCTAAGAGTTATTTCTGGCAGCAGCAGCACCTGATAATTCAAGGGGAATAAAATGGTCTCAAAGTCGATTTTAGGCTAGGTTTTATTCTTCAAAAATTGGGTTAACAACGATTATTATAACAGTCATCATAGCAAAGCTCTTGCTTGTAATAATATTACTCTTACTGTGTTAATGTTCATTTTAAAGTCAAATAGCTGAGTGGTCATATTAATTTAGTAGCATTCTGGGTTATTATTTATTATCATTATACTCATTTTGGTGGTATGGGGGGACTAAAGCTTTGTTCATACGTAAGTGTTTTTATCCTACATTTTGTAGTTTTGGCAAATCCTTCATAAATTTTAATATAGAACTAGGCCATATTTCTTCTTTCCATCTAGAACCCTCAGAGACAAAACACATTAAACACCTTATATCTGACACTGCATGTCCTTGGCAAACTTCTTTATTATTATTTCCTATTCATTTCCATCTGGTTAACACTCTTCTCTCACTTCTTCCCACTAAAACATTGACTAGGTCTCTTCATCTCTGGCTGCAACACTTTTCAAGACAACTAAACTCATTGGTCAGATCACAGGAAGACTCTTCTCAAGTCGCTGGGAGTGGTGGCTAAACCGCACTGGCTGCACGTCTTGTTGGTACCCTAAACAAATAGATAAGAATTAATTAACCGTCCATGTTATAGAACTTTGCTTAAACTTACCAAAGATGTCAACCAACACCGCTCACACTGAATATGCCAGCAGCCGACGTTCACCACGGGATCGTTCAACTTCTTTGTGCACTTTGAGCACTTGTGCTCCGACTCGAGCAGCTTCACCTTGGCCTTGAGCGCAACCAGATCTTCCTCCTCTTCCTCGTCATTCGTCTTGCCATCTTCACTCCGCTTGCGCTTGAGGCTCTTGGCGGTGTCCCCGTCTTCAGCTGAGGCCATGTCCTGATCCTCGGGCTCCCTCTTGATGTCGCTGTTCTCCTTCTCCTCTTCCTTGGTCTCCTCCTGCGAGTTACTCATGCATGCGAGCACGTCAGCCTCGGTGAACTGCGGCGGGCCGAACGCCCTCAGCTGCAGCTCCTTGGCAGAGGAGGCCGCGGACCCGTCGGAAGAGTTCAGACTGGTGTTGTTCTCCTTGGCGTCGCCGACGATGTCAATGTCTTCATCGTCACGTTGCTGTTGTTGCTGCTGCTGTTGCTGTTGTTGTTGCAACTGCATTTGCTGTTTGAGGCGTTGTTGCTGCAGTGCAAGCTGTTGGTGTCCTTGTTGCAGATGGAGCTGCATCTGTTTGTTTGCCGGGCTCATCTCCTCTTCTTCCTCAAGGATTTCATCCGGTCGTTTGCCAGCCCGGCGAGAAAGTTTGACACGGATGCGGCTCTGGCGGTTACGTTGGATTCGTTGGAACGTCTAAGAAGAGATTTAGGATTAAAACGTTATTATAATTTGTTTAAGTAATGACTACTTACATCCCATCTTGACCTTGGAGCAACTTCCAGAGGATTCCCCCTCGGCGAGAGCGCCTTATGGAATGGCGACCCTGCCGCATCCCTGACTGGACCTCCTCCACCACCAGACGGCGACTTGAACCCCTGCTGCAACCTCTGCTGATGCTGCGCCATCAGGGCTGCCGACATCTTTGCCATGAGGTCTAGCTCCTGCATGTAGTGCCCCTCCAGCTCACTCGGTCGCAGTGGCATCAGACAGATGGGACAGACGCACCCCAGCTCCGAAGCTGACGACGCTCTCAGTCCTAGAAGAAAACAATAACGATTGAATGGGTTATTTATGGTGACACTCAAACGAGCAGCCAATAAATAAATAGCCGCCGCCATCATCATCTAGGTTATTACGGGGAGATTAGACTCTTAACTTGTCTTCGTCGTCCTGCTGGTCGGCGCCGCCGCATTCCTAAGAGATGGATCATCATATCACGGCCAATTTCACTCCATGGTTTTGAACAATAAAAGAACACATTCAAGTGGAAGAAGAAGAAGGAAAGCTTAGAAGCGGCAAAGTCGCGCCTTACTGCTGAGGAATATGCAGGCAGGCAAGCGCTGAAATGCCGCTGAAAGCGTGCATTCTTGTTATTCTTCTTCTTCCCCCTTTTACATCTTCAAACGAAACGAGCTTTATGAGGATTAGCATACAAGAGGAAAGGGGGTGAAGATCGAGTCATACATTCTTCGCTCATTGCTGCTACTTGCCGGCGACGACAGCAGCGCATCTTGTCTTTTTTCGCAACTAATTGAATCAGAACCACAAACGGAGGAGGGAAGGAGGGGATGATGACATCCAAGGAAGACAAAGTGAGGGGAGGAGGGTGAAACGAATATATCACATGGAACACATTAGGGGACAGAAGGAAGAAGGGGAGAAAGAAAGTTTGGGGAGGGAGGAAAAGGGCGATGAAATGTACAACAAGATGTAATCAAAACAGAGCAAGGTCGGAAAAGAAGGAGGAGGAGGGAGACATATGTGTCAATATAAATGTGTCCGATAAAGAAGGATGTTTATACAAGTCCATTTATTAAAGAAAATTTGTGTGTTATTAGAGCTGCTCATGCTGCGGATACACAGTCTAGGCTTTAATATATCATAAAGAACGTTTTTTTCCCTCGCCTTTTCTAAAAAGGACGTTCGTTGGTCGGCTGTATTAAAATAACGCTGATCCCATTAAGAGAGGCTAGACCACGACGAGAGAAATTGCCTGGAAGTGATTCTCTCTCTCTCATACTCCGTTAGTTCCACTTCACATTTCGTCAATGACAAAAATCCGCCATTCCCACATTTGGAGTGCTTTTAAACCAGGTTTGATTTATTCGAGCAACAACAACATTACAACACATTAAATAATAACTGGAGACGTAATAATGATGCGGTGTTGTATCTTTTATGGGCGACGGAGCTGTCTCTGAAATTCCATCTCTAACGATCGTGGTCCATCTGATTGGATTATTTTCGGATGGCGGCTGATGTTATTCGAGCGAAGGGTACTTAAAACTGCCGAAAAGGACAGCAGACGAAATATATACTCGTTAACAAGCATTAGTTTGGAAATATATTGGGTGATCGGAGCTTTTAGTCCCTTTAATTTATGCCGACGGGGTCCTTATATCAAAGAATTGAGTATTAAATTGACCGATTTTGAGCAAGTTGACTCTTGATTTGAAGTGATTAAAAGTGGACTCTTAACTTGGGGGATATTTTCAGAAAGTACATTATGTCCCATTGAAGAGCACTACTACTCAGATGTTCGTCAGCTCTGAAGCCAATTTACCTTTGTCCAAAAATAACTCATTTCTTTGGCCGTTAAAGCCAGCTCTAAACATAGTAAAAAAAAACTTACGAGACACCTTAAACAAACAGCGAGCGTTGTAAAAAGCGAGGACTAATAATGTCGGCGAAAAGAATAAAGAAGAGCTGTAACAGCAGCATCCTCCGGCCAGCCGGTCAAGTGCAATTCGACTCCTCCTCCTCTCTCTTTTACCTTCTTTTTTCATCCATTGTCCTTAAAACATCAAAAAGCAAAGAACGTTTTTTTTCGACAGCTTCACCGGCCACCCAAGCTCTCTTCTCTTCTGTCACCTTTGGAATAAGTGTCACTTTACAACCCCCTTGGAAGGAGAAGAAGAATCTTCTTTCAAAAATGTATATAATATGCTTCTTCTTCTTTCCCTGGCTACCCTTGCTCTTTCAAACTATTTACAATGGAAGGAGCTGCTGCTGAGATGAGAAGAAGAAGAAGAAACCCAACCCACTAATTCCCCTTGGAGAGAAGAGAAACTCCGTCGTCGCCAAACTGTCTGCCGATATCGGGGACTTCCCTTCTCCTCCAGTCGGAATAGATTAATCAAAAGAGTTTTGAGGGGATCATAATCGCCATTAAAACTGTCTCCTCCTCCGTGTTATTCCAAGTTTAAAAGTCCAGGTGGATGCCATTAAAGACTCTTCTTGACCCAGCGTTAACCTTGGGTATATTTAGCTGGAAGTGTCAACAAGCGCGTTTACGAGGAGATGACCAAAACATATGCTGAGCAGTGAAAATATTGACATTGCCACCCCGTTATCTGTTTGAAAACAAGATAAATGGACATCAGGTAACCATTATCTGCATCGTTGGGGGTTGGGAAAGTGAGGATTTCAACAGCTGAACGAGTCGGGTTTCAGACAAATGTTTGGCAGTAAACAATATCGACGACTAATCGCATATGCACGGCAGTAAACGTTTGTCCCCCATTCTCACAGATTTGCACTTCTAACCGTGTTTGCATTGGTGATAAAAAGCTTGTTTAAAAATTCTATTACCATGACAGGATAACTTGAGTTAGCACAAGCATATCTGACTAGGAACATCTTTTCCTCCTGCGAGATCTCCTTTTGGCAGCGACTGTAAATCCAAGTTTTGGAGCGTGAAACTTTTGTGCCAACCGACTTTTCCCTTGACAAGATTTCTGCCTGTTCGCGCCTTCTCTGCTATTTTTATTAGGGTCAGTTTGTGTTTCTGGGTCAGTTAAAAATCGGGCATCAATTTGTTTTGACCGTGGCCTTAATTGACATTCCAAAAGTGAAGCTAAGCTCCCAGGCAGAGAGCGTAAACAGCCGTTTCTTTGTGAGAGAAGACCTTAAACGGACTTTGTAGTTAGTACTCACGTTTCGGGTCCATAGCTGAGCTTCCGTCCTGCTGGTGGTGATTGGAGTCCATGGACACGGGCGAGACCGAGTCGTGGCGGTCGATGAGCGCGTTCGAGTTGGAGTTCTCGTCCGTCTTGTTCCGGTGCGACAGCGAGGACAGCGACGTCGGCGGCGACGTGGACGACGAACGGGGAGAGCCTGCGGCGAGATCTAGCACAATTATGGACATCAGGACAAAATGCTTTGTCTCCACTTGACGTTACCTGCTGAGGAGCTCCGAGGGAAGAGGTTCTGCCCCGGGGAGAAGAGCCCTCCGCTCGGAGGGGAGCCCTTGCAGTCCACGCTCTTGCGGTCGGAGCCGCTGGAGGGCGGCTGGAAGGCGGACTTGCTCGCCGAGGTGATGGAGTCCGCCATGGTCGACATTGTGGAGGACGAGGTTGTTAGGAAGGGTCTGAATGCGCCGGCGGCAGCAGCGGAGGAGAAGGGCAGGCGGGGGTCCATAAAGTGATGGGGGAAGGGGAGCTGACCCATATGGGACAGGAGGGGCAGGCCTGCTGCAGCGGCAAAGCCCTCTACAGGGCTGCGGCCGGCAGCAGCGAGGCCAAGGCTGGCAGCAAACGGGCTGTCCTTCATCTCAGAAGACTGAAAAATTAAAACCTTTTTTGAGAATGGCCTCAAAGGATGATGAATTTAGACCCTACCGTTAGTCCAAATGGCCGTCCCATTCTGGACATGAGCGCCTCCTGGAATTGCGCCATGCTGACAGCAGCCCCAGGGGTAGCAGCGCCACCTGCGGCTGCAGCAGCCGCGGCAGCTGAGGCCTGGAAGGCTGCGGCCGCACTGAGGTGGGCGGCCTGCGCGGGCAGGGGTGGGCTGACATAGGGCGAAGCGGCCGCGGCACCGCCGTTTTCCATTTTGAGAGGAATTTTGAATAGTTTTTACTCCACTAAGGCTCACTGAAATGCTCTTCACTTGCTTTTGTCTAAGTTGAAATCATTCTTCACTGAACTGGTAATTTTCCTAAGTTCCAGTCTTGGGTAAACTCAGCACTTCATTTGGTTCGGTTTGTTCTGTCCACTAGAACTTGATCTTGAGCTCTCGATGGCACAGTCTTTGAGTGACTAAAGTGAACAACTGAGTAGCTCGACTATTGAGCTCTCAAACGACTGACTGACGGTGGTGGTGGTGGTAGTAGTAGTAGGCTGCACTCACTCACGCAGCGATCGGTACTCCACTTCTTCCTTCTCTCTCTCTCTTTCTCTCCACTTCACTCAGTCGGTAGTCGGTAAGAGTAGTAGTAGTGGAGGTAGTAGTTGTAGCTAGTAGACTTCCTTCCCCACTCCACCTTCTTCTTTTAGTCACTTCCGCCGCTGCTGCGCACTCCCCGTCGCCACTCCCGACAAGGAGAGGCCAACCGTTGTTCGCAAGCCACCAACCCGACACCCAAAGGGAAGAAGGAAAGTCCACTTACTTCACAGTTACTCTCAAGTCAGTGAGAGAAGAAAAATAGAGAGGAGAAAGAAGAAGAAAGAGCTCTGACTCTCTCTCTTCGCCACACCGCCAACGAAGTTGAGTTAGTAGCATGAAGAGTACTCTCTAGAGCGAGTAGACTCGATTCCAGAGTCAGTAGAAGGGAGCTCAATGCAAGAAGTGGGTAGCGCGTGAGGAGAGAGAGAGAGAGAGAGAGAGAGAGAGCAACCTTGGGCATGCCAGGCATGTGTGTGAGATTCTCAGGCTCTCTATCGTGCTATATGGTCTTCTCGCGCTGCCTTGCTCTTCCCTCTCTATCCTGCGGTCGGGAATAAGCTCTGGCTTGTGGAATGAAGGAGCAGGGTTTTCTGAGCTGAGCTGATCCAGCTAAAGTTACACATACTATGCAGATAATTGGATACTTGCCACTTGCAAGTGGCGTCAGTAATCTAGAGTGCAGATAGATACTACAACTTCCTTCAATTAAAGAGAATATGCATGCAGCTCTTTCCTTTATTGTATCACGAAAGGACTATGCAAGATTGACACCTACATTCAAGTCCCAACAATACATGCAAACATTACTTAATAGTGCCTGAGAAATGGACCCCTTTACTTCTCTCCATTCGTCATAAAACGTATACTAGAGCTGAGTGCAAACAACACATGCAATTTATAGAGCCGTAGTAAAATAAAACGAGTCGTCGTCGTCGTCTCACGTCCAGCAAATGTAGTAAGTGTTGTGCCACGGCTGGTGCCTCAAATGACTCGGCCATCAAAGCAGCTTTTAATGTGCACAAAGAAAGTATTATACACAAAGCCTCAAGGAAGATGTAAAGCCATATAGTTAAAGAAGAGGAACAAGAAGAAGAGTTTCCGCTGCTCGCAGAGAGGGAGGAGCTCTGTAAGCTGAGCTCGCGTCGTTATTGGTCGGCTGGCTCCGTCACCGCCGTTGCTCACGCCGCCAGCGGAGAAAGGAGAGAGTCAGTCTATCCACTTTGAAAGGAGCTCGTCGAGAAGATATAGACTTGCTCATGCACTCACTGCCTTCTTCTACTTAAAACTGCCTGCCTGCATGGCCTGAGTAGGGTAGGGTTGGGAGGAGCGGGGAATGGGAAGGCCACCGGAGTCGGCAATGCAGAGTAAAGTCCACATACATGCATTGTCCGTATAGAATATAGAGCGCATGATATACAGAGAGCCTTGTTCTCTACTGGCGTTTATGGAGCCTAAAATGCCTTTGTTTCCCTACCTCCATTAAGCCAGCATGCACAAGGAATGCTTAATATCTGCATGAGTACACTCTGTGTGTGTACAGAGGAGAGAGGGAGAGAGCATATTTTGGAGTATAAATGGTATGTGTGTTCTTTTAAGCTCATCTTGCAGAGAGTCTCAACGAGCTCTGCTAACTATGCTTGCTACTACGTATACACTTGTAAGAAGAAAGAAGAATGAAACTATTTGCTTTGAACCTCTTTCTCTCTCAGTGGAAAAGAAACGAGTTGAAAGAGCAGAAGCCAGCTCGAGATTAAGCTCTGGAAATGAGATGCGGCAAAAAGAAAGGCTAATAAAATGAGAAAGAGAGAGAGGGAAGGATTTAATTGAAAACAAGAAGAAGAAGAAGAAGGAGAGAAGAAACAAGTTTGAATAAAAGAGAGCAGAGGCATTAAAGAAGCGAAAGAATGTCCAAGTTTATTAGATTGTTGCTGGCAGAATGGAGAAAACTTTGAGCATTTGTTTATCTGCATATAGGACGACGAGATGGGGCCATTGGGAGAGATGAGAAAATGGTCATCGTTCTCTGTATCTCTGTATGGGACACACATGTAGGGCTGCCAGTTAACCCAATCAACCTCACGCGCACATGGCTAAGTATGAGTTAAGCTATTGAGCCCTCCATGATGAAATGTCATCCCCGTACGTATCGTAGCATATGCACGGAACACATTTTCTATTTTCTGAAGAGGTCGTAAGCAATAAAACTTTTCTCTGCTCGTCCAATCTTCTTGATCTCGAGCGAGATCGAGATTCTTCTTCGTCCGGGATGCTTTTGGAATTGCCACCTCCTTCGGAAGACGAGAATAACAAGTGGAGGGGATGGATGCTCATGAAGAAGCCCACGTTTTAGAGCTCAATTAGCGATGAGGAAAGCCACCCACAAAGAACTTCTGATAAGTGTTAGATGCATGCCCAGTTTAGCTCAAAGAAAATGCATTCAAAGTGCACTTTTTGGCATAAAACTTATATTGTTCTCTCACTCAAAAATTGACTTATCTCGACGCCTTCTCAGTTTCTCCTCTTCTTTTTCCTTCCTATCTGAGGGTGATTTTATTACCCCGGGTATCTTATGCAAAAAACAAGTCAGGGTTGCCCCTTTATATAGGATGAGAAGACTTTGTATGCAATCAATATATTAAAACCGTTAACCCTCGTGTTATATTGCATTCGCACGATCTTCAAAAATGCACACGTCGCGGCAGATGCGCACATTCTTATTATATTCATTTCCTTGATGGCTGACTGACCTCTTGCAAGCGTTAACAGCAATGTGTGCATGCCGGAAAAAGGTACAAAAAGCGACCTTCAGCCCGATTGTTCCAGGTGTTAAAAGGAGAGAAGACGGCGTCGTATGTCGCTTCAAGCCGCCTCGATCTTCGTCCTTATCGTCTTTCTCTTTTATACTCTTTACGAGAACATGTCGGCATTGCAAAGTCTGGACACATTGGAACAATCTGCACGCCTTGATTCGCTTCATTGCCTCCCTCCTCCCTCGATAACTGACTTTCAACAAGTCCGGCGAGTCATATAACGGAGGAGTCGTCAATGTAGATACGGTCTTAGCCAACTCGCAGCTTGCTTAAATAACTTTATATGACCACTTAGGATGTGAACAGGGTGTCTGAAGGCGGCTTCATTAACGTATTATACGTTGCCGGACTAAACCGGCTAATAGCTCCACACTGTAGAGGTGTAGACGCTTTAAAGCAATTTCCTGGACTTTTTACACACACTCACTCACACGTGGCTGGGGCAATCTCCACTTTATATTATGCCCAAGTTAAGTGAGAAACGAAGTGGATGATGGAGCTGTTTCCTTTTATATGCCAGCAGAGCTTATTATTGCCTTCTTTTTCCCGCCCTCAGAGTTCGTTCTTGTGGAGCCAAAGCCAATATACATTATACAATCTCCAATATACAGAGGTGACCAGAGGCTGAGTAGCAATTTAAGTGACTTTTTGCTCAGGCTAATCTCCGGTTAGAGTCCAAACTCACGTCGTCCAGGCATCATTCAAAGAAATGCGTTTCTCTTCTCTTTCCCATTGAAACCGTGTTCAAAATGTGCAATTGATTGGCTTTAATAAAATGTGGCATTTTTCTCTTGATATTAAGCCCCGATTGAACATGATGGAACACATCAAAAAGCTCAAAGATGTTTTTCTTCTTCTCACAACATCCTCCTGTCATGGTTTGCAACAAAGAAACGTGTTACAAGATGCTGATGCTACAAAGAAATGGAATATAATGGGATCGTATTGGAAATCGATTTGGGTGTCTTTAGCTATTTGCACATCAATTAGGGGATAAATCCGACCTGTCATCACGCGAGGGCAACATGTGAGATCGAGATGAAACATAAATTAAACGGACAAGGGTAAAAAGAAGCATAAAACAAGCGATTACAAATCACTCTCGGTAATCACGCCCAGAACATTACCATTGTCATTCAATATAATATTCCCCATGGGATGACTTTACAAGGTGTTTCAATAAAATACGGCAATGCATGCAGTTGAATTTCAAAAATGCATGATTATCGCATATAATTTGAAGTTGAAAGATGTCAACATTGATATTGTGATAGTGCAGTTTCTACATTTCATATATCTCTTTTAATAAAAACCACCCTGTACCTCTGATATCATACCCTGATTATGCAGTGGGCGTGGAAGTCATCATAACAGTAATATCCCCCAAGCACAATTTGTCATAAACTGCTGTCAAGTCGGAGCAATTACAAACCGCACCCAACAGGATTTGCAGGCAAAATTACGACCGATTTTCTTTGTCATGCAAAAGTGACGACGACGTTTTTTATCCCTACAGATGTAGCAACACCACAACATGGAAAAATCCAATCTTCAGGGATGATAGCAAATGAAGGCTTTGGCAAGTTCTATAAATTTAAGGACTACGAGTTCTTAGTGAAAATGGGAACCCTGATGGTTGGTAAAAAAGAGCATCATCATATTTTGGTTGCTGTATAATCCTGCAAAAAGTTGTGAAAAATGAGCACGTTTTGCGGCAAATTTCCTCCTTTCTTTCTTCATAATCATCGTCCTCATCTCTCATCGTTTGCAGCAAATGGCGCCACCTGTGAGGATCAGGATGATGATGATGCCGGGTGTCTAATATGAGCAAAATGCGGTAGTGGAGGAGGAAAAGGAGGATAAACAATCAATAAAAGGGAGGAAGAAAGCAAGATTCCTAATACAGCTTATATATAAAGAATGTAATACAACTAAAGTTTAAAGTTTAAATATGTATGCCACAATTCTATTCGAAGCGTGTATTGCCTCGCAAGCCCCAACCACATTCCACCCTTGTTTCAGAAACTTCTTTCTTTCTTTCATTCTCCCATCTCACTCTTTCTCTCTCTCTCTGATCTCTTGCTGTCACCGCCGGTTTTTGCACATCTTCTTCCACTCCTCGCCTTTTCTTCTTTCTTCTCTGTCTGTCTGTCAAAATCATTCAATGTCTTTCTCCTTCATATCCCGTTTTTTCATACCGGATGCACAGTTGAATATGTTCAGAAAAACAAGAATTTCCTTTTTTATTGCGCTTTATGTGTGGAGAAGAAGTTGCTGCCATAAATCATAGAAGGAAAGGAAGGAAGCCACTAAAATGATACTTTAGCCCAAACTTGGCTATTATTGTTATGATTATGATTCTTTATTCTCTCGTCTGCTGTGGAGAAGGAGAAGGAAGAAAGAATGGTTGGAACTGCCAGGAAAACTTTTTGAGTTGGATGCAAGACATGGGCAGATGTTTAGCATAACTTTAGAATGTTCTTTGAGTGGTAACATATGCTCAAATACAGTTACCATCTTACAAGAATACTAAACAAACAGGTGCATCCAACATCAGACCTCGTGCTGTAATTAACATTGTTTGGAATTTGATGATGATGCTATTTACAAGACTTTTGTTGTTTTCCTGGGCGCGTGCTGAGCTGCTGAGCTGGAGAGAGAGAGAGTGTTATGATTATTATTTCTTGCCAAGAGAATTCTTCTCATAATTTTATGGCTCGCTATAAATAGAGCATTGTAAAACTCAAGAGGAAAACTAGTTTGGGGGAAGGAGAAGAAAGCTCGTTTGGCATGAAGATGAAAAACAAGGTCAATAAAATGCTCCGTGGATCGTAACAGCCAAGCCAGCTCTTTTTCCCTTGGAAAATTAATAATATCAAGACAAGAAATATAGTTGTGAAAAAGAGGGTGACACAGTAGCACATTACGGCGGATTTAAACAAGAAACGAGACAATGGAATCAGATGCATGAGTGTCCATACAATTATGTACAACTTAATGATTAACAATATACTTAAATATGCAATCCAATAAATAAATCTACGGTTAAACATATTGAGTTAATGCGCAATTCTACTCTTTTTCCTGTTTTGCACTGGCAACTCTTCCTTCCCCTCGTCGTGTGCTTCGTGTCAGATTTTTTGAAATCATTTCCTGCTCCATTTTAAGACTTTCTTCCGAAATCCCCCAAACGCCCATTTTTCTCCATTTTCAAAATCGTATGGTCCGTGTTTCCATTTGAAAAAGGGGGAAAGAAATCTGGGGAATAAAAAGATCCAGAGATGAAAGTAAAATATCTCCTTTTCTGCTCCCCTCAATTTCCGTTTAGAGGTTTCGAAAGTTTCCCCTTTTATTGTCGGATAGTTCGTGTCTTACTCGCAAGAGAAACAACTTTACTGATCGTTTAGGCGTGAGAGGAGAGATGATGCTTTTTACAGGTTCAATTGTCCGAATGGTGATAAAAGTTCCGAGTCGAGCTCCCCTGCGAAGAAGCGTTTGTGGAATTCCTGATATCAGATCCATCACATTGACAGCGAACACGATCTCTTGAAGCAGCAATTAATGCAAATGAATTGATTGCCACCCAAGAGGAATTGAAATTGAAAAAACGCGAAACATGCCGGGCATATCTGCGCTAATCAAATGGAATTCTTAATGTATCCGCCGTTGGGTATTTTCCAACTGATAAGGAAGAGCTGCTTAATCTATAGAGTGACTTTTCGTTTGTGCCCTATGCTGGGATTATCCGCCGATATCTATCTGAGCAGTCAGTCTCTGATCATATGTAATATGTCATCGGGATGATCCCTAGAAAAGGATTCGAAACGGCGTGTGTTTGGAGTAGTGTTTATTACGCACGAGCTCTCTCTCTCTCTCTCTCTCTCCTTCTCTTTCCCACAAGTCACAACTCTTATCAATATGACAACGCCATAGCGCAGTGCTCCTAATACTTGAGATATCCCCCGAGTTAATCTCGTCTCTTTGTTTGGACAAATGAAGCTTCTCTCTCTCCAGCAGAGCGCGTGAACGGAATATTAGCAAATGAGCTGCTGACTAATTGCTGTCGCACACAAAACTAGACGTGGGAATATTATTATCATCTGTGGAGAGCAATAAAGAAGAGTCATATATAATAATAACCGTTTTGAGCTTTAAAAAGGACTTTCTTTTTCTCACGTTTTCTTCCAACTGCGGAATGCCATTGATTCCCTTTTTCACGCAATGAGAGTTTACTTTGCTGACCTTATTTCTTTCTTGGAAGAAGTCCTTCTTTTCTTTCTTTCTTCTCACAGGTGGTCGGAGGAGACTCTCCTTTTGCACATTTGAATGAGTGCTGTATGTCCATTGATGAAAAGTCGTTTTACAATGCTAAAGAGCGAGAAAATGGACACCTGGGAATACTACTACTGCCGCGGACTCGAACCAAAGGAAAACGTTTCTCCCGTTGTTTGAATAATAATAACATCATCCCGGATTAACTTTGAAGCATTAACATCGGCAAAAAGCGTTTGAGAGCATTTATTATAACTCTTGTTTGCACAAGAATCGTAACAATAACTGCCACACCCAACGTAAGAATGGCAGCAGATGATACAGTTGCAATAATGACATGGTTAATATCGCCGATGTCGAGTGTCCGTGTCTGATTGGACAACCCACACCTACTCAATACAACAGGGCAATAAATATCCAACAACGGGACGGGAGATAGCAGCCTTTGTTATGACACATTTGGATGATAATATGGAGATCGAGCGAGCGAGCGGCTTCTATCTTGTTATTGCACCCATTTTTACGGCCGGTTAAACTTGGAAGAAGAAGTGTCATATTTTTACACCCACGCCGATTGGACTGAAGCAGGGTTGCCATGTACTACACTATTTACTCTATATTAGCGCTCTATAACCGTCAATAAATGATCCGATCCATCGTCCCTTCCATTCCGAAGCCAATATTGTTATTTGGGGTCTGCATATTAATTCGTTCTCTCTGAACGCCGACTCAAGTGACTAAAATGGGACCGAAAAGAAGAAGAAGAAGCATGAAGAATTAAAACATCTGCGTCCTATACACGTTAATGCAATATGTAGGAGCAGGAAAATGTATACTGGTAGCACTAATATTCCCATTTAACAACATTCTTTTTAGCTTAAACCATTGCAAATGCTTTTGACTACTTGAATCTTTACAAATGGGCTTCTTTTAAAGACGGTTTCATGCATCTTTCTTATTTCTACTTGTGTGGGAACTTGTTCAAATTTAAAAGTAGGAGGAGCTGCAAGTTGGAGCCTCAATTCCCGTGTGGCTAACTTCATTCAAAGATATTTTGAGAGGAAACATCCTTTTCTCGACACTTTCAAAAGTCTCTTTGTTCGGAGGCGAAAAAATAACACAACATCCGTCACAAAAATGTCTTGTATTTTCATCATGTAATAGAATAAATATGCTGTTAATGTGAGCAGCATTTCTTGGCAGATGAAACAACATTGAATATTAAGCATCTTGTTGGCAATATATCAAAATAATACATTTATTCCCCCGGTCAACTCCAAACGATTTGCAAAACTTGTCAAAAATGCCTCTCCGCTCTCAGTCATGCTAAACATAATAAAATAGTCTGTTCGAGTCCACTCACATATCGGAGTCCAGAGTACGTTTGTGAACGTCACTGTGAACATTTGAAAACGCTTATGCATATATTGAGCTCAATTATTGCCTTATTTTATCATCATAAGGTGATGGGGACCTTTAGTCGACTGTGTGGCGCGCAGAGAGAAACAACAGTTCATCGGGTAAGGAGCAGTCATTTAAGCCGCTATAAGTAGACCATGAACGGTATTAGTGATGAAAGGAGGAGGAGATCTTTAACTCCTCGATTTATTGTGATAGTTATGATGGGAACCGCCAAAGTCTCAGCTGCCTTTTAGTGTGTGTGAGAACGTGAAATCTATTAGCAGCCGGACCCCTTGCTGCTTCCCAAACAATATGTCCTCTATAATGGTGTATATTATTATATTATTTCGTGCATGAGCGTTGATATTGAGTCCTCCGCCTTTTCAGGGAAACTTCCTCTCGATATTTTAAGGTTAAAAGCAGCCAATGAAGCGAAAAAATGGTCATGATCTTTTTAGGCGACAAATAGTTTTTGTCGTTGGCTGGCTATTCAGGGCTTTGAATGATCTGAGAAGAGTGAATTGAATGACAGTGGCGGCAAAAGGGCAAGGTGACAAATCTGCTAGCTGGAACTACTTCTGTGATATTGTAAAATACACTCCAAGTCATTCATTCTGCTGAAAAGAGAGAAGGAGAAAGAGCAGCTCGAGCGAAGGAAGGAAGGTTCCGATTTCATGTTCCACTTCACAAGAATTAGTCGCACTTCAGCTAAAAGGCCGATACAAGAGAGCTTTTAAGGGGATATGGGGTTCCTTGCAATGCCTACGCCCCTCAAACTGAGCTTAGGTGACACCTAAAAGGCGATTAAGGGTCCTCTAATGAATTACCGTCTCTGCTCAAACATGGAGGAGCACGGACGGACAAAGTTTTATTATCTTGTTTTACAAGGAAAGGAAATTGCTCCTTCTGCTTGGAGACACTCCGATACAATGGAGAAGAATGCTAAGAAGAAGAAGTGTTATATTGTGTTCAATTAAGAGGAAAGGGGTTCCAAGGACGTCGTCCATGTGGAAGTCATTCGAGTGTTAAAATGTGCACGTTCAATGTCTAGATTTGTCATTTGGAAGCAATCTCTCCGGTGGCAAAACGAAAGAATTTGACACCCACTGAGAGAGAGAAACTCCATTATGATTAATTCTCTCAGCGAGAGCTAAACAACAAGCGAAAAGGAATGTCTATTTTTCTACTTCATTTTCAATTGGCAAAGAGTGGAAAATGGAATATGGAGGAGAAAGAAAAACATTATATCCGATTATTAAAGGGTTGCCATTTCCTTTTCACTTTGGGTTGTTTGTAGCATTCAAATAGAACGTTAACTAACTGGAACTGTAAACAAAATGGCATCCCTGTTCGTACCTGTCAATCACAGTTCTTAAAACGGGGATTCTTTTTCGTATCGCATCAGGATTTGCGAGATGAGAACTGAAAAGTCGATTTCTCTTTTGAAATCGAGATTCGTTCTGCCTTTCTCTTTCTTTCCCTTACTACTAGAGTGACAGGTTTTCCTCTGAGCCACCCGCATTTCACATCCACAAATGACGACGGAAGAAGAAAACCTTCCTCTAATTCAATATTGGGCCAGGATGGAAATGAGAATCCGATATTATCTGCCAATATAAATGCGGCGGGGGATTCGAGAATTTCATTATATTTTCGCCAAAGGAATCAAATTAGCTTCCTAACCAAATTCAGACTGACACCTAAACATATAATACATTCAATGCATAACAATTGAAGAAATAATGTTTTAAAGATATTTCTGTTCTTATGCGTAGTTTGCCAAAGTTATTCCTCCTCCTCCTTCACGTTTTTGCGTCGTCTCATCTTGAGAGAGAGAGAGAGAGAAAGAGAGAGTTGGAAAAACCTTCATAGCGAGAGTAAAAAAGTCTCTGAATCTCATTTGCATGTGATGTATGTACGATGTATGTGTGCGTTTTCAGCGCCCATTCTTCTTCATCATAAGAGGAAAGGGCAATAAATAATGTTTACTCTCAAAGCGAGTGATATTACAATGACAAAAATGGCTAAAAGTACTTTACGGCATTTGAACTCTTCTTAGCTAATAAAAATGTTAACAATTATGAAACTGCTATTATTTAACATTTAATCTAGGATTTTCAACACGATCAACACTCCATTTGTTTACTCTAGTCATATTTTGATTCAGTCAATAAGACTGCTTCGGCGAATGTAATTTAGGTCGGCTATTTAAACTTGATATTTGAACAATTACGCTCTCTTTCAATATCTCGGCGTGTGTAAAATCATCTACACTTGCCGATGTACCCTGCGTGCATGAATTATGACTTTTGCAGCCAATAAATAGATTTAAAGTCAACAAGTTCGCTTTTGACTCAAGATAAGGAATAATTCGTCTCTCTCTTCAAAGCAGATTAATTGTCAGCAGCCGACACCTCAAGACATATAGACGACGAAAGAGTGAATAAAGATGGGCGAGAGCTTCGATGACCTACTGGAGGACATCCAAGGCACAGGATGGTACCAAAAGAGGATCACATACCTCCTACTCGGACCCATATTCTTCTTCATGCCATTTGCCTTCCTGAACCAGGTCTTTGTGCTGCATATTCCAGGTAATTTAAACATTTATACTGCCTTCAAACCGTTCTACTAACGAATATCCCTATAGATCATTGGTGCACTCCCCCGACGGGTCTCGAACCCGAAACCCTCAACATGACCCTCGATCAGTGGAAAACGACGTTCCTCCCGACGGTGATCGGACCCGACATGCAACCGCGACCCAGCCAGTGCACCATGTACGACGTGACCAATGCGACACTGCCCGGCTTCCAAGACGGTTCTCTGCCAGGAGAGGCAGCAGCAGAGTACGATCAGAAAACGTGCGAGGAGCTCGACGGATATACATACGACAGATCGTAAGGTTAAAGAGGCCAATTTGAGCTTAATGAAAAGCGTTTATAAGGGGGTTTATTACAGTGACATGGTGAACACGGCCTCGTCCGACAACGACTGGGTGTGCGGCAAGATGACCCGCGCCACCAACCTCTTCACCATCGGCGTCATCGGGCTGATCGTGGGCACGGCCTTCTTCAGCGCCGTCGCCGACTGGAAGGGCCGCAAGCCCTCATTCTTCATCTCCACCGTCTTCATGATCGTGTTCAGCATCGGCACCATCTTCGTCTCGCACAACTACACGGCGTACATCGCCATCAAGCTGCTCGCCTTCTTCGCCATGATGCCGCTCTTCCAGAGCCCGCTCAACATCACCACGGAGATCTCCACCATCAAGGCGAGGGGATTCGTCATCGGCTGGTCGTGCATCACGTGGTCCATCGGCAACTGCGTGCTGCCCTTCGTCGCGTGGCTCATTAACCGGTGGAAGGCGCTGCGCGTCGTCTGCACCGTGCCCATGGTCTTCGTCTTCTTCTGCTGGAAGATCATTCCAGAGTCGCCGCGCTGGCTCATCTCCAAGGGCAGGACCGAGCAGGCGACCTCCATCATGGCGGAGATCGCACGTGTGAACAAGGCGCCCGTGCCGAAGGATCTAGAACAGCGCATTGAAGCCATGGCACATTCCACGGCGGAGAAGACTTACGGCTACCTCTCGCTCTTCAGCTCGTGCACGCTCGCCTGGAGGACGGTCTGCGTGACCATCGCGTTCACGTCCTCCGCCTTCGTCTACTACCAGCTCGTGATCAACATTGGCAACATGGCCGGGAACATGTTCTTGAACCTGTTCCTGCTGGGGCTGGTGGAGGGCCCTGGATGCGCCATTGGAGTGCTGGTGGCGGACAAATTCGGCCGTCGTTGGACGCATTGTCTCATGCTGCTGACCAACGCTCTTCTCTTCTTTGCGCTCATGTGGGTCGTGTACGATCCATCACTGAGGTGGCTTGTCATCGTGATCTGCATGTGGATCAAGCTGAACATTTCAGGAACATTTGTCATTGCTTACATGCAGGTAAGTCTTTAGAGCAACTGAAACCACTGTGCTCAATCGCTATTATAATTCTAGGCCATGGAAGTGTTCCCTACGTGCGTCCGCCAATCGGGCATCGGCTTCGCCACCCTCATCTCCCAGACCATCAGCATCGGCGGCCCCTACGTCATCTACCTGGGCGCCACCGACCTCAAGCTGCCCTACGCCATCATGTTCCTCATCTGCATGGCGGGCGCAGTCGCAACATTCTTCCTGCCGGAGACGGCGGGGCGGGACTTGCCAGAGACACTGGAAGAGGCGGCGGCGTTTGGCAAGGGCGACAAGCTCTTTGGATACATTAAGCCGGAGAAGAAGAAGCCGACTGGGGCGGACCTCCCCGACAAGAACAGCGATGACGAGACGACGTCCCTGCTCGACTGGAACTCCATCATGAGCGAGGTGTTTGGCGACCGCAAGCCGCCCAAGTACATCGACGCGTCCCTCGTCAAGGACCTCATTGCGGGCCACGTGGAAGCGGCCGGCCAGTCCGATCTGTAGTCCTGAGTCTGCTAGCAACGAAATGTGTTCAGTATAGATGTGTAATAATAATACAAAGTGACGATAATAAAGCTGTCCCCTCCCTTTGCTCAGATGTGCGGAAAAAGCCGATTTATTTTCATCATCAGGCCCGCCCACATTTAAAATGGGTTTTAAGCCGCTCTCTCGCTCTCAATGCGAAATGCTTCAATGTCTTTCGGATCAGTGCACCCGCTTATATTCTTTTCGGCTTTCTCCTTGCAGCTTATAATGTTTCCTTCTTCTCGTTTGCGTGTCAGATTGACAGCAGCCTTTGCCTTTTTTTTCCTCCTCACACTCGTCGTCGTCCCGCCCAAAAGCTGTTTTTGCTCCTCCGATGCTGCTGCTGCTGAGTAGCTCGAGATCCTTTTTAATCCGACTCTTTTTATGATATTATGCTTTTCCTGGAGGATAAAAAGAGGAATCCTTGTTTACAGCTGTCAGAAGATGTCATCAACTTTCCGACGACGATGCCAGATTTTCTCTTCTACAACCCAATTTTCTTCTGCAAAACTTTTCTTCGTTTTTGCCATTAATACTTGTCACTGATGCCGTTTTGTAAGAAAAAAGCTTTGTGTGGAAGAAGAAGAAGAAGCCGTTTCAAAAGCATCCTGTTAGCAGTAAGAATAAAGGGAAAGTAGCTTCTTCTTCTTTCTTGTATCGCTTTTTTGCCCCTAAACCGCCTCTTTCCTTCTTTATTCGAGATCTCTTTGCTAAAGTTCTCAATCTAGACAAATGTAGAACAACAAACCAGCAAATAGGAAAGAAATCCCTTGAGAACAAGAAGAAGACGACGACTTTGTGGCTGTGCGGTCAGGGTTGCCACTTTACACAATGACCATCGCTGTACACAACTGTGTTTCGTGTCCAGAGAAAGCGAGAAAGTGTTCAAAGTTTTGTAGCCAATTTTCAGTCGGCTTTAGCAAATCCCCTTTCCAGTCCAAAGAGGCGCTTGCTTGATCGCATCGCTTTTCTGCTCACTTTATCCATCGTGCGGTGGCCATCATGTAAAACTGTCGTGTGGATATGGCTTTATAGTATTACAAAGTATTATTATTCGACCAAAGGGAAAATGGAAGTGGAGATTTAGTGCCGGCGGTTATTTTATTGCGGGGAAAACAAATGGACATGGTCCGCCGTATGCATGACTTCTGCACTTAAATGATGCCAATTTCGAAGAGAGAAGATTGGAACATACATATATTTATGTGCACTACATATTCCAGCGAACTTGATCGAGAGGTCTTGCTTTTCAGAAACGTTGTTTGCTCTCATCATTTAGCCTCTTGCTCCAAGATCCCTTTCCCTTCCCATCTTTCATAGTACTTCTTACACTTTTTAAGAGGAGACTTGCTCTAAATCTCCCTCCAGATATCTCCCTTGCTTGCCTCGCCTGGAAGTCATATTTCGTCCAATTTCGCCCTCTTAGCCGCAGTTAACCTAGGGGCCGTCATCACTATGAAAGAGGTCTGAAGGGATTTGCTCTCTCTCCTATGGAGATCCTCCGAAATTGGCTTACTCCGAAAGAATGTTCCAAGCAAGGGGATAATCGGTGTAAGACCGTTTATTCAAATAAGCATCTTTCCCCCGGAAGAAGGGGAGAAAGCCCCTCAATAGATCAGCGCGGCAGCAGCAGAGTTATGAGGAAAAGGGAAAATCCTCCGCCATAAGGTTAAGTGACCTCATTTGTTCTCCATGATTAAGCACGGGTTTAAAAACGACGGTCGGAGAGATTTCCTTCTTCTAAAGCGAGACGATCTAAATAAAGAACATGGCGCCAGATGGAAGCCTTGTTTGCATAAACACGAATATATTGCTCTTAACTCCTTTGTCACATCTGTGTTGTCACTAAAGTGCCCTCGATCGTTTTATTATGTCAACTGTCCTTTTTAGCTGCTCGCTCGCTCGCATGATCTCTCATGTAAACGCTTTTTATCTTGACCCACTCACGGTATTCTTCTCTCCATTGGCGACTCTTTAAAACGTTTTACAGCCCTGATAGCGGCAGAACTGAAGAAGAAAGAAGGAATGTTTCACGGCTTCACGATTTAATTCCGTTCTTCAAACGTGTTGCGAGTAGTAGTTTATATATAGCAGCGTTGAGAGGAGGAGATAAAGATCGGGACTTTTTCAAGGAAATGCTGGTGGAGAAGATGCATTTTATGGCATCGCTTTTAAATTGGGTCGCGTCACTCACTCACTCCATTGTCAGCAGCACAAACGTTGAAAGCTTGCCTTTTAATTTTTGCATTGTCTCTCTTTCTCCTGCACATGATGGATGTTTAATTACGGTTGTGGTCAGATTCTGTCACCGACATTGTTTGCAAATGCTGGGGATCAGCTAATCGAGAGTAATCGCATTATTGATGATAATATGTTAATACCCGCCTTATGTCTTACTGATTCTTCTCATTCCCTTGGGGAGAGAAAAACGTCAAACGCTGGTTTTGACTTGAGATCTAATCACGAATGATCTCGGCAATCAACTGGATGGAAGCGCAGAAGGGATGTCATTGTGGTTATAATATGGCTTAATAATTGATTACTTTCAATTATGACTAAATTATAGCAGATTTAAAGGGGAATAAATTCCTTTTACTTGTATAAAATGTGTTTAGCATTGGATGCTATAACTCTGCTACATTTGTACGTAGAAATAAGAATCAATCAAGCTGGAGCACATTCGCTTTTTCTTCTTCCCAGATTCTTCTTCCACTTCCAAAGCGACAGCTGAAGACATGGAAATGGGATTAAAGTGCCAGAGAAGCATTCATTTGTGGTCATGAGGGGAGATCTTACATTGACAGGGATGACATTTATTTTATTTAGCACTGTTAATGCGGTATCTTTAGCAGTATAATTGAGCAATTTTATTAAGCAAATGGCATCCCTGTTCAAGATCAATTGGAGGAAGTCAGATTTGCTCATGCTTGGTGAATACATCAAGGTCTCAAAATATTATCCCCCCAGAGCACAGCTCGTGTCTCCTTGCTCATTTTGCGGTCTCGGTTCTTAACTTTTTCCCTACTCTTGCTAACACATTATAATGGCTTTTAAAATGGGTTTTATAACCCCCATTAGTGCTCTCTATTTTAGAAAGGTGCATCGATTTACATGGATCTAATGACCTGAAAAGTTTTCTATATTGCTCTCATCTGAAACAAAAAGATGATGGACGCTAAGGGGAAAAGTTTAGTTTAGGGTCATAAAAATGGTATCCATTTATGTCTGGTTAAAATTATAGTGCTTTTTATCGAAACAAATATAACGTGAAGTTGGTGTCAATGTAAAGTTGTATGGTTCAAAGATTAAAGGTCACTAGTAAAAAAATATGCAAGGAACTAAATTTGAACAAATACAATTTCAATAATATTCTTTTTATTGAAAGGTTGCGTGACTACATTCCGGCAATTTTCGACGGAACATTGTAAATTTTCCCGCGCCTTTTCTGAAGAGGCGGAAATAATACATGATTATCACGCAACCTACATTAAAATATCAGGGATAAAAATGTATTGGCTGTATTTATTTTAAATGTGAATATGCACAATCCCATAGTTAATAATGTCATAAATCGTGTCTACGTCTTTAAAGTTTATGTCATTTATTTCCAAAAATGGATTAAAATACTGGAGAGTCTGGTCATGACCAGACTCTCCAGTAAACACGTGAAACAACTTCATCGCCTCATATTTAAATTCCTCTTTTGCTACTTTCTTCGCAATTACTCAGATCTGATCACACTCTTGATAATCCCATTTATAAACAGCACAATGAAAAAAGTCTTCAATTCTCTTAACCGGAAGCGCCTCTGTAATCTTTTTCACTGTCCAACTTTGAGATACCACACGTTGATTAATGAGGGACGCGTGGCCGCCATTGAACTGCTATACTCTACCACATTATAGTAGCTCAATGGTGGCCTCTGTGACGATCAAAGCCTTATACGGAAACAGGAGAAAATGATTCTAATAATAGAAGAATAATGAGATCGAGTCTAAGGCGACACCTGCGTTTATTACGGCAACACACTTTTTATCGCATTTCCAAGCGCTTCTGATCTTGTGTGGAAAATGCATCTGTTCGTTTAGGGCACACGGCTGTTTTGTATATAAAAAGAAGGATAAAAAGTGCATCGAACTCCTGTGTTGGAGCAACGTTTATTATCAGTAGAGATCGTGTTACGAATAACGAGAATTTGGGACGAAGGCGAGAAAATCATTAATTCTGGGTCAATGAGCATTTCTGGACAGCAGCAACTACTGGAGGATGACTTTTCTCTCTCTTTGGCGGCAACTAATAAACAAATGCTGAAATATTTCTAAACCCTTTTGTATCACATCTTGAGCTATTCGGCGGAATGACTTCTTTGAGTCTCGCATTTCAGAGCTCATTTTTAATAGACTCTCTCTATGACAACAAACGGTCGTCGTTCTTGCAGCAACAACATTTATATTTCTCCGTTTTTGAGTAATTAAGGTCTCCAATGAGGCTTGGCAGCACCTCGTTGAGATCGAGAATGAAGATCAATTAGCGGTTTAATGCTTGCTTGACTTCAAGTCACATCCTTCAACGGGTCTCTTCAAGGAAAAAGAAACAACACAACAGGGACGACATTTCAGGTACTTTATTGCATTGAATAGTCATTATTATCCATCTAATAACAAATCAGATTGTTAAACAATGTCAACCCTGACTAATTTAAGCCCCGGTTAGCTCGCTTGTCATCCACTCAATCTTGCTGCAAATAAACAACGTTCTTTCTTTCTTTTCTTATTCCATCTTCCGAACCATTTGAAGCAGACTCACAATCTAAATTGAGTGGAAGAAGAAGAAAAACGAGGGCAAGGGTTTCATAAAACCTGGTGTAAAAAGACTCATTTCAGGTCGCACCGATGCATATCTACAAGAGTATGAGAACTTTTTACCTCAGTTTAATCAAGAGCGACGTTACTTCATGTTAAGAGCTTTGAAATAACTTTTGAAGATACATTAAAACCCTTGATTAGGATGTCAGAATGCTCTCTTCCACGATACAATCATGATTTATTCCGCCTGCGCTTCCACTCCACCACTTATATATTTTAGATTCCTAAAAGGTCCTGCTCCTACAAATGAGGCTTTTGCAAAACGACGCAACCTTGGACCCTTTTTTCGCTTAATACGTGATTTCGATTAGGATCACACGAAAAGTCAGAACAGGAACAAAAGCCCTGGCTTGAGAAGAAATATTATAATAACATACCGCAGGGCAAAACTTTTGGCATTGCCACCAAAGTTTAATCCATGAATGTTGTTTCAATCCCATGGTATTTATGTTTATTTGTGCTTCTATTTATGCCTGAGAGGCGCCAATTTTCTCGTTTCCTCCGCAGCCAAAACAACACTCAGGCCCCGGAGCAAATATATATTCCACTGTGACAAAAGCAACCACACCTCTCTCTCTTTCCAATTCAAACTGTTTTCGGACAGTTAAATAGGCACACTTCAGAGTCGATGGATCATAATTAAGTCCTATTTTGGAAGATGGGAAAAATGATTTTAGACCGGAAGCAAGCTTTGAAGACAGTCAAGTCACACGAATGTGGAACGAGGAAAAACAGGAAACCAAAACTTTTTTTAGGAATATAGAAAGCTGGTCTGGCTAATTAGTTTTTTTAGGAAGTATCATCCCCTCGACGTCATCGTATCGTGATAGCTTCATTACTTCATTACCATGTGAAGTCTTATTTTTATGCAGGTGGCCTCAATTCGATTCCGCCTTCAGGCTGCAAGCTGCATTGCAGCGTGGTTTTTCAGTGATGATGAGACCTAATGCTGTTTGAGTGACAGGAAGAGAAAGAAGAGAACAAAGAATACGTGGTTAAAAATGGAAGAGTCATGAAAAGAAGAGAGCTTGATGAGGAAGACAATTTCATTAACTAAACAGAAGAGAGTGCAAAACAATTAGTTACAATTAGTAACGGTGGCAAAGTTTAACGTTTCATGAATGTTAGCAAGTACTACGGCGAAAAAATTAACATCCTCGTCTCTCTCTTTGTAAAGTGAAACTTGAACTCAGCGCGGTCAGGGGAATAGCTCTCAGCAGAGCGGAAGCACCACGCAGAGAATCGAGTTCAAACTTGCAGATGCATTTAAAAGGTGAAAGCATCCCGGCAAAACATTATTCATCCATTTGTTGGCAAAACTTGTCCGTTTTCCCACACTGGCCCGGGCTATTAATGTTTAAACGGAGAGCCAACGAGCCGTGTGATATGAGGAACTTGTTGTAACTCGATCTGGCGAAAATTAGGATTAACCTCCCACTGGGCATCGAGAAGAAGAAGATATACGACATTTGCCGGCGGGACTATTTGTATTGCCATGTTTAGCCACGTTAATAGTTTCGGGGCGTTTTCCCAGGGATATCAAGGAAGGATGATACGATAGCAATCTGGGGACGAAAACAGCTCAAAAACGTTCTCCTCCGAGATGATCCATTTTCAAAGGTGATTCCCAATGACAGAAGGAATTTTTCTGCTTGGTTTGTCAAAACTCTTTTCTTCCGAACGAAAATACCTTGAGAGCGCTCGGAGTCTCCAGGGACTCGGGTATATATTTTAACGACGTTTTCTCCCTTGCATACAAACGTTGACTCCTAATTTTCTCCTTCTTGCCCTCTTGACTCTTGAGTCGAACAAAGAAAGAAACTTTACTGTGACCTGAAAAAGGGGATGCAATATGTTCAGGATAAGAGAAGGAAATGTCTTTTTTCAGAGATGAAATTTGAGCTCGACCCCTCCTCCTAGTCTTCTTTACTACGGCAATAAAATTGATTCCAGCACTATCTCATTTTTACGATTTCGGATATTTCCCTCTCTTGGAATCATCATTAATGTCATTTTTCACTTTTCACTTTTCATGAAATCGAAGCACTTTCTTCTCGAAGGGTGAAATATGGAAGAATATGTCGAGGGATAAAAGGGCGTCATCAGCAAAATCGAGATAAATGAAGCTTGAAAACGATCCACGAAATTACGTTTATTTGTTACTCATGCTCTAATGACGTTAAATAATCTTCTCATTAGATTGGCATCATCATTAAGAGAAATAATCATTAGGCTAAATCAGAGACCCACACAGAGCATTAATTGGAGGAAGCATTGCTGCTGCCATCTGCTTTTTTTGCTCACCTTAAAATGAGAAATGGCGCTGGCGGAATTTCGCGATGAATTTATTGCCTTCTTTAGTTCAAGGGTGGAGGAGGTCTCATATTTAAAGCTCATTCTCACACCACCGTGAGAGAAAAAGCGTTTATTTAAAAAGAATAATAATGACACTGGAAAAAAGAAACTTTCACGTCAAGTTTCCCAACTTTCAGATGAGCCAAGAAAATAATGCAGCTAATCAGCGCTTATATTGACTCCGAATTGTGGCTATCTAACCAGGCAAATAACAAACGATATTATCCAACATGTGAGCAATAGTTGCGCACAATTTTCTGCCGACTCACTCCCCATATTTGTTTTCCAGCTTTTACCGGATCGAATCTGCACGTGTGTGTTTCCCCTTTTTGCACATTTGTTATGAACAAGAGCAAGGGTCACCAGTTAATGTTAGAAACTGTCAACCCTGAATCGTGATGCAGCGGAAATAAAGAAAGATTTCGCACCGATCCGAGATAAGAGTTTTCTGAATCGAGCCTGATGATCTTCCTCCCGATACGATGGAAATGGAAGAAGAAGATCTGCCCACTTTGATTCTCTGCACGACTCTCGTGCTCTCTCTCTTCAGTGTACGTGTGGGTTGATCACAGATTGGAAAGAAAAGCAAGATCATTTAGCTCAATTTGGAAGAGAGAGGGGAAATCCTCCGTTAGGTTCATGCCAAATACCAGAGCAGTTTTAGAGATCGGGTGGGGGAAGAAGTAGAGTAACAAGAATGCCGATCCCTAATTGCATTGGGATCTATCCAAGAAGGGGAATGTTGCAATTTCGATACTCTGTGCAAGAATATCCAAAGTTTTGGTACTTGTGTGAAAACTCCATCTTTTAGGCTTCTTTTTCGGCATATTTATACGTTCCTTTTTGTCATGGGCAAAAAGTGTGCATAGCAAAAACAGGGTGAATTCTTGACATAAATACCGATCTAGATCCCCCCCAACGGTTATGCCAAGGGTTGGTTTGAGCCCAGGTGGAGTCGGCTTACATAACCCCCATTTCAACAGCTTTTATCCCTATTCTGCCCGGTGAGGTAAAAGCGCTCAATTCGAAATGCTCATCATGCTGAAATCCAAGCAAAAAATGAACTATATTCCACTAGAGTTTGTTTCAGAAATGGCTTTGGAGCTTTTGGGAAAAGAAGACTTCAAGAATGTATTCAATGGCAAATCTTATGATTTTCACTGCGTATTTTTCCTGCTCATAAATCGTTTCCACATGATTAGAGGTCGCAGTTATTTCTCCTCTCATGATTTATCGTCCAGCTTGAGAAATTCATTTCACTGCAATGTTGATGATGATCTGATGGCTTCAATTCCAACCCCATTGTGTTGCAAATATTATTCGTTATCAACGTTTCAAATCAACGTTTTATCCTCATCTGCCAACAAACGTGTCTCGTGCCATAGACAGGACACAAGTTTTATGGATGTCGTTAAAACGCTTTTTGCAATCTGTGTGTGTGGATTCGCAATTGAGCAGATGTGCGAAAAAAGCCACTGACGTCATTGTGTTATTGATCTGAAACGACGTCCTCTGGGTTTCCGTAATAGTACAATGAGTCTCGTTCGGCAAATTGGATAAGCATTTGTTTTGGAACAATTGCCAGGGAGCGACCTGCCTGTGTAAGTGAGCTGAGGGTTAATTGACCTGACCGAATTCAAACATGAAAAGAAGAAGGGAAAATGCCGACAAAATGCTTTCTGTATAAATGACTTTTTGCATTTGAAACAATTCCTCGAATCCAATTTTCGCAGCTTCGTGATTATGTAAATTGCTTCACAGCTATTATTGCTTTTTCTTCTACTTTGTCCAAGAAAGAAAGACCCTTCTCCTTCCTATTTATCTAATTGATAGGTTTGTTCAAGATTTCTTATCTCTGTGGCTCCCGAACACTCTTTTCTGCAAACATTTTTTGTTGTTGTCAACTCTGCTGCGTCTTGAAATTGATGATGGGCCAAGAACGAAACGAACTCATTTCGTATTCAGACCCAGCGTCGTCGTCTTCGTACTACAACAAAACAACGTTCGAAGCACTTGAGAGAATCTTCGCACCCTTTTCTTGCGTGCGTGCAAGCTGCATTTTAGCACTTCTCCTCCTCCTACCCTATACACATTTTTCATCTTTGTTTGTCATTTGCTGTATTTTGCCAAACTTTAGTTTGCAACAGACTCTTAACGTAAACTTTGTTTTGTACCCACTTCAATATTGCCATTTCCGAACACAGACGACAAACACTGAGCCTTTCTTTTGCACTTTGGCTGAAAACGACATTTCCTTCCAAGATGTTTACAGACATTTTAGGACAGTTTGTTCCTTTCCTCCCAATTCAAGCCTGTCTCAATAAACACACTGATTGCTGAAGCTCGCTCAGGTAGTATTTATTCAGCCCATGCCTCGCATTTTAGCACTCTGCGTTGCAAAAATGAAGGAGGCGTAAAAATTCGGCATAGGTTGACACGGCGGAGCTGAGGCCATTTCTCATCATGATGAGATTTTGGCTTTTCTCTCTCCCCCGGATTTTTTATATTATTTTTACGTCCCAGGCCATAAAAAGGGACTGAGAGACGGAAGAGGAAGGAAATGCAATGATGAAGACTGAATAAACACTGAGAGAGAGAAAGCCCTTCCAAATTTGTAATAAAATCCTTGTATACAACATAAAAAAGGGAGCAGAGACCCTGAATTTGAAGGACAAAACACATTATTTTCAGCAGTCTTGGAGCTGGCTTTCCAAATGGAGTCTGAGATCAAGAGATTCAAGAAGAAGAACTTTCGCGTTTTTATGCGATGAGAGCAAAATGGAGATATGTGTCTCTCCGGCTTTCTGTAGGAGGGGAGGATTTCTTGGGGGAAAGTTATGGTAGTGAGGGAGGCATAAAGTAAGTATGAGAGGGAGGAGGATCAAGAAGTTCTTGTCTTATCCTGGGGATCTGACCTCGTTCTACATTACAAGGGCATGTTTCACTTTTGGGGAGAGGAGGAAAGTGCATCGCCACAGAAGGGAAATTAGTGCAGAGTCTTCTCCTCCAGAGAGAGCTTGTCCGAAATGCTCACTTTGGGCACACAAAGAGAAAGCTACAAGTTTTCCTTTCCAATTTTGCAACGTTGTTCCTGAAACCGTTTTTCGCAAACATTTTCATCTCCTGTGTCATAGCCGTTGGCAGTTTTATGACACGACTTTTAGAGCCTTTTCTGCCTTCTGGGACCTGCTACTTCGGAAAGGAGGGTAGGAAACAAGTTCGTCCCTCAAGTTACTTGGATGTGACATCATACAGCGAAAAATGCGCAGACTCTGGTTCCAAACCTATTTTCCCCCCCTTGTTTACTCTTTTTTGCCTTGTTGGCAGAGACAAAATGGCTCCATTTTGCAGAAGCGTTCAGAACTTTTTCTCTGTATCAAACTTTTCTGTTTGTATGAAATGGATTCGTGCTCTTTTATGTTCTTTCCAACTTTTTGCAGCTCCTACAGAGCGAATGAGAATTCAGTTTAATCTGAGGAGAATTTAACTTCATGAGAGCAATTAACACTTGTTTCTCAGCATTTTTCAGAGGCATTAAAGCAAATAGCTTTTGGATTTAGACTCATTTTGGGATTTATTGACCCTTACCTTCGAGTTAGCACCAGGCTGAGAAAAATCCTTTGAGAGCATATAAATTGAGTTAGATTAGCAAATCGTTTTAAAGCAAAGTTAGAATTTGAGGTGTTATCAATTAACATGTCAACTCAAACGGCTTCTGTTTCTCGATACATTCAATGTTTGCCGTGTCAAATCTGTTTTCGTCAAACAATCGAAACAATGAGGAGATAATTAGCACCGTGTTTGAATAACCTCGAAATATTTCAACAACACTTCTGGTTAAAATCGAGATGAATGACAGCGAGGTATTACGCAACAAATCGTTGCTGGAATTTTTACAGGCGTGTCTTTTGTTGTCGGCTCAAAAGGGCCTTTTCTACCCATCCTTAAAAGAAATAATCTCCAATGTCCGTTGTCGTTTTATGGCAACTTTTTATTCCTACCTTTACAAGATGTAAAAAACGAACAAAATGTTGCAAATATGTCAACGTTTTTTGTCCCGCCATGTTTTGAATATAGGCGACAAATTTAATTAGATTCAGTCCATTGTACAACTGTCATATTCCTTTTAGCCTCTGTGTATTTCAGACTTATTTATATTTATTTTTGACGTCAGCAGCAAGCCTTTTAACGGCTTAATATCAAACGGGGACTTCTTTTTTGCGCCACTTTCTCGGATTTAAATCTTAATCCCAGAATAAGCAAACAGCTTTCAAAAGTCTTCACTTTGTTCCGAATCGATGCTGCCGCTGATACGAATTAAAGAGGGGTTAGAAATAGAAATCCTGTTTGATATTCAAAATGCATGCATTGTGTTTTCATGAATGTGTGTCCATAAATATGTCGATTAAAATCACATTAATGCGATGCACACATGGCTTTGAAACTAATTTTTGCATGTGCTCTAATTCGACACAGCTCTTTATATTTCCGCACACAGAGTGACATACCGAATGAAACAAAGGAAATGCACCAGATCTAACCATATTGCATTTAATCCCGTATGAGGAAATTCGAATTCGACCCGGGTCGAGGGTTTAAATATTTATACCTCGTTGGACATAAAATATCAATTTTTACCCATATTGTACGATGCCTGTGAATCATGTATGACCAGTCATGTCTTGCATGGGAAAGGGCCGATTTAGGGTTGGCACTTGGCAGTTAAATTAATGCTTTTTATTAGTTATGATCTATTCTGATGAGCATGTGAATTAGCAGCCCTGATCAGAAAACATTTTTGAGGTGAGAAAACAGGGAAGACCCCCAAGGTGGTGATTTACTCCAACTTGCGTGCCAGCAAGGGCTATAAATATACATTTAACACTTCTTCTTCTTCTTTTCTTCTTGAGAGTGTTGCCATAAATTCATCCTCTCTTGTCTGTTTGACATCTTGTTCATTCTAATCAATACAAAAGAGCAAAAGAGCGCACCTCGGTCATGTGTAGGATGAGAAAATATGCTCAGCATGGGCTGCCAATATGAACAAAAATGCTTATTGGCAGCGATGAAGTTTCATGATAATGGGGATAATTTGTGAGCTCTCTTTTCATCTCAGCGCCGCTCAGACTGCCATCAAGAAGAAGAAGAAGAAGAAAAACCTCAATTTGAGCCTGGTAATGGACTCTCCTTCCATATATTTTTCGTTCACCAAAGCTCACGCTAGCTGATATAAAACATCATCACGTTTTCATTTTCCAGCGAAAAAGGGTCATCTGAGAAACAACATGTAAGTGCTTATCAACTTCTCACCAGGTAATCTTTAAACCGTTTTTATCAAGAACGTCTGTTGTTGCAGCGCCATCAGGCCAAATAGATGCCTTTTTCGCCGTTACAACCGAAATAGGCTATCTTTCCTGCTTCAACATGGTCATAATTGTATTTATCTTGGAAGGAAAACTTTTTCTCCTTTTGTGGACTTTGCATGTCTCCAATATTATAAGTCTACACAGTTCCAAAAATACCTCAGCTATCTTATTAACGCCCCGAGTAGTACAACGAACGAACTGCCATCATTACAGAGAAAAATGACACCTACTTATGATAATGTTAACTTTGGTTGTAGCAGCTCCAAATATCTTTTTGACTCCCTCATTACCCCTTATTTTTCACACACACAGCGAAACAGCCTCTCTGCAATCTGGGTGGCATTCTTTAGTACAAGTCCTAATAGAAGAGAAGAGACCTCCAAATGGAGACAATTTATTCCATTCATACATTCATGCATACGAAGAAGTATGTTCATTTAGACACGAAGACTCGAGTCAGGCGTTAACTACACAAGCGTTCGTCCTTGCATGCCTTAGTTAAGCCCTTTAGCTCAGGATGGGGTTAAAAAGACCCCCGTATATCTCTCTATTTAATTCCTGTAAGCTTTAAAATAACATCGTGAGCGTTTTTGCAAGAAAGAAGAAATATTCTCGTTTTACAAGTATTTTTCCTTCGTCTTTAGGACAAGTCAGCATCACTATCTCCGGTCTGAGCTCATAAAAATGTCCTCATGTCCCCCGACACATTCTTACGCAAGCATAAAACTTCCTCCTCATCCTAAGGTCAGTGAATGTTTAATCCACATTAACTGTTGTCTTAGTTCGCATAAAATGCATCATAAAACCCACTTTTGCATCATGCAATTGACCTTCAAAGACTGTGTTTGGTCACGCATATTTGATCGGTTTAATGACGGCAAAGGATGAAACGGATATAAACCTCTTCTTCTTCTCTCACAGGAAACGGACTTCTTATCTGACGATAAGATCAAATGTCCAGTCGTATTTCGGCCTCCCACTGACAACATTTCTTTCCACAAAGCCGGCGTTCTTCTTCCATCGTGTCTTATTGCAATGCTTTTAAACTCACTTAATTCCTCTGTCAGACGTCCATTATTAACTTACTACATGTGCGCATCTTCTCCCTGTCATCCCAGGACAGGGCCATTCTTGCATTTTTAATAGACCTCTCAGATTGACTTTTCGTTTTTGCATCCCGCAGCTTCTATTTATCGTCCTCGTCCTTTTTCTGCCCAGACGATGCATGACTTCAAAAGTTAAGACGAGCTCGGGGATCATCATCATCTTAAAACATCTTCGCAGCTTGATATCTGAGCAGTTATAACGTGGTGCAGTTTTTGCAATTTAACATACGAAGCTAAATCCCTTGGCACACCCATAACTACTGGACCATGTTTATCCAAAATAGCAGCTCCTTCCTTCCGTACATGCGAACGTCGTTAGGCCTCGATGAAGATCAAGCTCGTTGAAACAAACTCTTGCAGAAAGGAGGAAGTTTTAAATCGAGATGGATATTGCAGGAGGAGGAGGAGAAAAGTTTAAGGTGAAGCAAGAATTCTTTGACCGATGCTGTTCACTCGGCCCTGAAGAAGATAAGGAGTGCGAATGGGGAAGTTAGGAGAAGGAAAAGTTTATCCTGTCGAGGAAAGGGTAAAATATACACTTTATTGGCACTTTGAGAGAGAAAAAGGGTGGAGTCCAATTTGAAAACTTTCGGACGCTTGATCGATAGATGCGATGGAAACTTTCTTCTTCTTCATGCAAACAGATTTTCAATCTCTCAACTTTCACATGATGATATAGAAGAAAGATAGAAGACGAAAGGCAGGAAGTGATTGCTCAAACACTTCTTCTCAGTGTTCATGTCGGAGTAATCAGATCTTGATCGCTTTATTATAAGGAGGAAAACAGGCTCGGTGTGAATTGCGAAATGGACAAAAGTTAGTGTGACAATGATTTGCAGTAACGAAGTTCAAGATAGAAATCTAAAAGGTCACCAGCTGGATACCTTGTTAGTGCAACTTTTAACTGCATTGATAACCGTCCCATATAAAATAATGAATAGGTTCAATTGAGCGTGGATTTATACACACTTTGCTGTCGCTATTCTCATGGATTCGTTCCCACCCTCAATTTAAGCTCTCCTCAGATTTCCGTTCTGCTGGTTTTAAGACGTTTCTTCTATGAATAGTCCCAGAAGCCATCAATCGTGTTTCTGGGGCGATTTGACTTTGTTGCCGCCGGATATTACAATTGTGAGTTCTTCTTCTCTCGGGGACATTAATCAGAAATAATCTTGAAGACTCATTCAGACGAATTTGGTCATTCAGTCTCAAAAGAGTCAGAAGGGGGTGTTGAGGGATATTAGCTTTCTGTGCAATCATTCTCTTCAATTCAACTCTATTTTAGGGTATAACACGACTTTTATGACCATTATTGTACACGTTAGTGCATTCAATTGCAGCTTCATTAATGCTCCGTTTCAAATGTGTTGAGAAAACAATGGAACCAAGAATAGAAATCATTTTACTCTCGAGTCATTCAAATAGATAATCCAATTTCAACCACAATAAAAGCGAATCATAAAACTGGTGACGGTTTGGAAGATGAAGAAGAAACGTCGGCTGCCAAAAGAGTCGCATTTCGTGTCATGACATTAAAAAGAAGATTTGAGTCCAAGGATGATTCTGCATGTTAGACTTTGAGGATCAGCCAGATTTCGGACGGGACAATAAAGCACAGAAAAGAGACTTTAGAGACTTCTTCCATTAAATCGTATCATGCAGGGGGTTCCTTATTCTTCTTTAGCGCCGCCTTAAATAGTATTATTTTAATACACTTTGCTGCAGCCAAAAGAGGGAATTTTCATTTAAAGTAAAAACATGAGTCCTGCTGCGAGAATCCCTCGGAAGATTCGATTTGAACGGAATTGGTGTTTGGGGAAATGTGTGTGCGTTGTATCCAGTGTTTTCCACCCCAAAATGCATGAATTTTATTTATATTCATGTGAAGCTGGCGGCGGTGGAGAGTGTAGACAGACACGATATATGGCATGCAGCAAAGCAGGGGAAACAATATCTAGTGGGAAATCAACCTGGATAGTTAAACATAAATACTACAAAAACCGTAATTGCTACGGTTAATATAAAAAGAGAGGTGTTATATGAGGAGTAAATGCATGTTTTATCCCGAGAGAGGAGGCATTTTGTATACATTGAGGTGGCCACCAACCGAGAAAATGATGACTTTCTTTCTTTCTTCTTGCCCCCAAACACTCACAACTCACATATAACACACACGATTTACAGCCCACTGTTATTTTCCTCTCGTTTCTCGCCCTGATATTATTTGTCTTCTTGTGGCATCGCCCACGAAATAAAAGAACTTTCTTTTTCGATTGCATGATGCCCACTTTTAAATTGCATCCCTTTGCCAAGGAAAACAAAGTTGGAAATAACCGTGTGTGTGATAGACTGGAATCCATCAGGGATGATATCGTGTCCTTCTTTGATTAACAAGGCAGTAAAGGCTCGTTGTTAGTTACATATATTATAAATGGCAACCCTGAAGCATGTTAAATTAACCACTCGATGATCCAACAACAGCAAAAAGAGGTTAATATATGTTTAAATCCCCCTGCTCATTACAGGTTGTTGCTGCCTTTGTTCCCAAGCGTTATTTTCGCGTAGTTTCGCTTCTCTCCAGCGAGGCACGCGAGAATCTCCTCAGTGCAATTAGGGAACAAACGAGAGTGGAGGCAAATTGGATGCGTGTACCTTTAGAATAAATACAAAAGCACAAAATAATGATGATAATAATAATCTCAGTTGAACAACATGTCGTCAGTGCAGAGAGAGGGCCCCGAGGCTATCTTTTGTTCAAACGTGTGTGCATTTGCGTATATGCATAAATGGAAGGGGAGAGAGAGTCAAATGAGGAGCTTTGTACTCACTACCATATTCATGCTCCCATTGTCATTGGACTAATGATATGCACGCGGTTATTCGCTGCAATGCTTAGCGAAATGCTTACTTGTCGAATCGAGGCCGCAGAGTCAATTCATCTTGTCCGACTGCTCCCAATAACACGAAGGAAGAGGAAATTAACATAAGAAGAAGATCTCTCGTTTATTCTCTGGAAGCAGCTTTCTCTTTTTGCATCGTTTCCAACCCCCTTAAAGCAGAAGAACTAGAAGACAAAGAAGAACGTCGCGCATGCAAAAGCAGCGTTGCGCGCACGAGCGCTGCTAGTGGAGCAGCACTTGCGCGCACGTTGCTGCTGCTAGACTCTACAACTGGGTGAGGGAGAGAAATTACGTTCAGTTCGAGTGAGATTGCCGAGCAGCAAGGAGGCAAGAAGTTTAGACGACGCATCATAAAACGAAGATTCCGCATCGTAAATTGGAATCTCTGACAGCGAAATTGTGTGACTGATTTCTGCGTGTGGTGTTTGCGGTTGACCAAAGTGAGAGTTTCCATCATGTTGTGAAAGAAAGCGACTTATTAATACATTAAAACCGAGTCCAGGTGGTTGAGTGACAGATTTACATCACCGGAGATTGGAAAAAGCGAGAAATAGACAGATAAACGAATCGATGAAAGACTTCGTTCATGCAGCGCGAGGATCTGCTGCTGTTGTATAAACTTGCAAAGTGAGGAAACGTTAAAAGCAGCAGCATGGATTTTGTCATATTGAAGGTAAGCAAAAAAGAGTTTACGTTGTGTACATTTCTACATTTCTTGTACTTGAAATCGACTTTGTTCAGTTTTAATTAAAACGCCGTTTAAAAGTGGAACACGCCGCAATTAATCGATCGACAATTAGCTCGTTTGAAAAATAATATAAATTGCTCTCCCCCTCCCTCGAATTTTCTTGTGTTTTTCTCTCTCCCTCATCTGTGCTGCTCTAGTTTTTGCCTTGGCAAAGTTTTGATAATTTGCCGCAGTAGAACTACTACTATCCTACTATGGAGGAGAGTGTATAGTATTTGCAGCACAAAAAGACAGCAGTTATAGCAAGCAGCCAAGTCTGTAATTTTCCAATATTTTGCGCTTGGGAAAATATCACCAAATATTCCTTTTCATTTCCTCCTTAGCTGCATGATCATTAGCCCGGGAAATTTGAACTTTTTGTGGCACGTGGCTATTAAAGTCTATTGTGGAAATAAAACGCAAGTTGCCTTCTCAAAAGTATAAACTGAGTGTGGCAAAAACACAAAAGGCAGCAGCAGTTCTTTCATCTTTGTGTTTCTCTCGAATTTCGGCCTTTTTGCTTCGGCTGAGCAATACACAGTAGAAGCAGGAGGCGGTCAACTTCAAAACTGCCGACAGTTTAGCCTCAGATCTCAAGGAGCTTTAATAATACAATATATATCTCAACCTTCTGTTTTTGTTTTCCGACTTCTTAAGAAGTCAACGGCGGCAAGTTGATATCAAGTGCACCGCGATCGAGAGATTGAGGAGAGTCTTAAAGTCAAGAGGGACTCTTTTAAGTCTTTTTACTCACTGATGCTGCATTAAATTTCCCTTTTCTCATACATTCCTACAGAAAAAAGCCTCTCTCTCTGAAATACAAAAGAAACTATTCTATTCTCCATAATACTATCTTAGCTCTGCAATCTCTTGACCGAGATTTTCACTTTTCAATATCTTCGTATAAAGAAAATGCTTTTAATTCAAGTACTTTATCATGGTGAAAATCTGTTAAAAGTTTTAGTGCCACTACTGACCTAATTTCATTTTTTATCCCCAGTCAGCCATGCGATATAATATTAAACGTCATCACACACAGCTTCTTAGTCATTTCGCACGTTATACGAGCTGATAATGTGTAAACAGCTGTTTATTATAAATAAATGTGAACTTAGTAGGCCAGGCATATTTAGAGCACATAAAATAGACTGGTTTTGTGGAAATACTCCCATAAATTTAAAGATTACAATTGGCAAATATACGAACATGCCTTTTATAGACAGTTCATGGATTCCTTTTGAATACATCTCTCTCAAAAAGGTAAAGATTCTTTTGGATTGCTAATGTTATTGCCATCTGCTATTGTTGCTATTGCCAGTTCAGGAGAATTTTGGACATGTTAATAGTAATGAACAACAGGTTTTTAACAATTCCTTAAATGGACTATTATTGCTGCATTCTCCAAGAGATGCAACAGATAGACCAAAAATACAGTTTTAAAAGGCATTGAAAATCATGTCTCTATAAAAGGTAAAAGATGAAACGCCAAAAATGCTAATTCAATTCCCATGAAACATTTTTCTGCTGCCCGGAAACAATTTCTTTTAAATATCGTGACAAAAAGGCTTCTCATTGAGGAAAAAAGCTCTCACGAAAAATTAAAAAGCGTCTCTTCCGCTGCTGTTGAAGAAAGAAAGAAATCATCAATTACTTTGCATTGTCCAAATTCTTGTCGAAACATTCATTGTATCCCTTTGATTTGTGGTTAACTCATTGAGAAAGAAGATATAAAAAGCAGATTGGCTTTCGCCACTGCAATAACAAAGAACGTTATGAGTCCGCAGGGATTGCTGAAGCAAAATAAATCAGGACGAGCTTTAGCTTCATATATCAGATCATCCAGCAACATGAGTCAGAAGCACAACAGTTGTTGCCATTACGACCGGAACACGAAATTGTCCAGCTTTGACTTTTACATCCTTGCTAAATTTGGAGGTCTATAAACGTCAATGTGTGCAAATACCAGGCTTATCTCAAAACAAAAGTTAACTCTTCTTCTCTGTAGTGTGCATAAAAAGAAGCGCAGACGACAGGAAAAGCAGTTAAAAAGTTGCACATTGACCGCAGAAGATCTGCAGTAAAGATAGCAGAGCTCCTGGAATTCGGATTTCGAAACATTGTTCAATCGTTTAAAAGTGCATTTTATACACGAGTTTTCCCTTCGATTAAGCCATCATCACTGCACTGCCTCAATCTCTATAATTTGTTTTGGGGACCTCAAGAGAAAATGATTGTTACTTTCAAATTGGGCCAAAATGCTCTCAGCTCACACGCACAAAAAGGAATGCCATCATTCCAAATTGTGTGTACAAAGAAATGATGGCAATAAAAGTGGATGATGATGATGATGAGCTGAGCATTCAGCGAGTGGAAAATCACCCCCTTCGTCACAGAGGTAATAAGCCAGTTTGGAGCAGTGTGGCCACCTGAGAGAAGAAAGGGGTTTATCAGAAAATTGAATCGGGATGTAGCTCTGAATACAATAAAAGAGCGTTACTTTTTACGACTCGTATTACATAAAACCGAACGAGTTTGATTTCACTTTGATTGCCCTCCATAGAGTAGTGTCCGATGCCAATCATGGACCACACAACAATCGAAATGGGTTCGGCATTAATCTTCTTTTTTGCTTTCCCCTCCTCCACCCAATGGATAGTCTAAAACGAATCATTCATCATGGAACTACATATATTGTTTGCATTCTGTGCCTACACTATATTATTTCATGCGTGTGTATATTCAGACGCATCACAATTGCCTGCATGGGTGTGTTTGTTTGCAATCGTACAGTCGTCTGATAAAACAAAACTGGATTCTCTAATCAGCTTGATCCTCTCTTTCCTCTCTCAATGGAACAGAGAAAGAGAAAAGGAGGTCATAAATATCCTGCTTATAATTGTTGCCCGCTTTTTGTGCTCTCCACACAGACATAATTCGTTAGCATAAAAGTCACCTTAAAGAGGATGAAAAACGACAAAAGCCGTATCATAAAGCCTAATCAACTTTTGCACTGCACTGGCAATTATAATCCGTTTAGAATGTTTAACGAAGAAAGTCACAAATTGCTCATCACGCCCTCATGCCTCCGTCGCTAGCTGGCATCAACAACAAACAATCTCTTGAAAATCGTGCAACGCAAGAATGTGAACTTTTCTGTTTTCTCCATTAAAGCCGGTCTGGGGTCAGAAATGCGTGTGTGTCATTTTCCATCTCCACCACACAGATGCTGCAAACGCCATAACATGAAATGACAAGCCAACCAGGAACAGGGATGACAGTAGCTGGAAGATATTCCATCGGCCAATGTCTTCATGGCATCCCTGCAATTTAAAATCCATCATGCTTAGCCAGTCACAGAAGTACCAGGGAAGCCAGTTACTACTAACACAACAGAAAGTGTCATCCCTCCATTTTAAAATCCATCATGCTCTGAAGTGAAGATGGATCTTGATGTCGCGCTGTCTCGAACGTGACAATTTAAAACTGGAGAAGGATGAAGAACTTGACTTTTTGCTAGTGATACATAATAATATTTTATGTGAAGACCTTTTAAACTTTTCCTCCTCATGATTATGATAAAAAGTTGTTAAAAAGAGATTGGGTCGACAGCCCTGAAGGGAAAAAGGAGAACTAGTAGCATGGAGAGTAGAAGAATTCATGGAAAATTGGCTCTATTAGAAGAGCAGCCAGCTCCTCTCTGATCTTTCTCTATCAGAATCTTTGAATAAAAAGAGAATACCTGGAAATTACATCCCTCTCCACCCCATAATTGTTAACGCCGCCAGCAGCAGCTGAGCTATGATTAAGTCTTCATCTCACTTTGATAGCAGCATCACTCACTTTCCATGGCTTCATTTTCTTGGGGGATTTAAAAGAAAGGAACTTTTTTGAACCAACACCCCTAAGGGAGGGGTTTCTAAGAGGGATGGAAACGTAAATAGCTGCACAAGATCCTCTATTTTCATCAGTTATCGCTCATTTAACACTAGAGCTCAGAAGTCATAAAGCAATTTACGAAATGGGGGATTACAGCGATGAGATCACTTTTTGTGAGTCTCTCAGACGACGTCTCCAGTTTCCATGAAATTATTGGCACACAAAGCACGAAGAGAAACAGTCAGGGATGCCAGTTACTAGAACCTTAAAGGGAATATGTTAGTACAATGTAGACATTGAAATTAAACAAAGTGGCAACCCTGATGACACCAGTCTGCCACATTCTTCATCTGGAAAGCATGGCACGTTTTCCTTTCTTATTTTTTCGTATCCAATATACTAAGGGAAAGTAGAAAGAAGTAAGAATTGGGGAGCTCTTCCACTCATTTTCCGCAGTGAGTCATCAACATCTTGGGTTGCAGCAGCAGCCGACTTTATTTGTGTTTTGGGCGATATGACCAGAAGAATAGAAAGAGAAGAAGGAGATCAGGCTCAGTGACTGACAGCAGCAAAGGGAGGGGAAGGGAGGGGAGAAAGCTTATTATACCCCATTTCAGACGTTTGTGGTGCATTATGGGCTTCTACGACAATGTGACGTCTAGATTATACACTTGTGGGGTCCAAAGAAAGAACCGCTTTTGGTCCATTCCCCTTTTTCTTCTTTTGATTGGACTGTTCTTGTCGGGGCTCTAGATCAGCTCATTAGCGTGGACTGTATCGATCTGTGTAAAACACATTTATCATCCACGGAGGAGTGTTACATTATTACGAGCTGTAGCAGGATAAATAATGTTCTTTTGTGCGTTGAATACGAAATCAAAGTATGAATGAAGAAGTGATTTGCGGCCCTCTCGATCAAAAAGTAAGGGTTCATTATACGGTTGTAACGAGCTCCTCCCCGGTCAGAGTGCTGCTTATCAATGTAGCGATCTTCTCAAGTACAAGAAAGAAGGTGTAAAATATGCGTGCAAAATCGAAGCCGTTTAACACCTTGTGTTCAGGTTTCTTACATTTGGAGGATAAGTGATGAGTTTGAGAACGTTTGAAGTTTGCTGGGGATGTAAAACGATCTTCTCTTCTCCTCGAGCTGTAAAAGGATGTTGAATTATACACGCTGCCATGCAGAGAGTAGAAGGAAGGATAACTCATCTTCTCATTCATGCATTAATACATTACTTTCCTTCTCCATTGCCATAACGGCACCTTCACCGGTTGGGGGTAGAAATAATAAGACGCCTGGGAGAAAATTGAAATAACTTTTTCTTTCTTACTCGCACGTGTGCGCTCATTACAACTCAGATGTGGAACCGTAGTAAGATATATATCGAAATGTGTCTCTCATAACGAAGCGAGAAGTTGGCCATATTCCTCATTCGAGATATAGAACCGAGCAACACTTTAAGGCTATTACAAGGTGATATTACTACAGCTGGGAATATAACGAACATCATCAACTGTAAAGCACACACGAGTACTACAAGGGCTGATGATTTCTGCATTATAATATTGGGAGTAATCCTGAATAAAGGCCTCCAATGGCATCCCTAAAGCACATTCCTCGTTTATAGCCCTCATCAAGGGGAATCCAATTTTCCCTCCTCGGAACGTGCTAGCAACGATATTGTCTTTAATACGTCACGACTTTGCACCATTATCCTCCTCATTTGCAACCATAAAACTCCATCTAATCATCTTTTTCACTTTACAGGTCAACGGCCAGGACGTGTCGAAGTCGAGCCACGATGAGGCCATGGAGGCCTTCCTACAGGCACAGGAGCCAATCACAGTCGAGGTACTCCGCCGAAAACCAAGCTCGTCAACCAATCAGGAGCCAGCCCTGGCCTCCTCGTCCCGGGCTGGGTCCGAGAGCCGCTTCAGCTCCAAGCGGAGCTCCGTCGTCTACTCCGAGTCGAGCGCGTCCATTGCCATCCAGACTGACGTTGTCCTTGGCGGCAGTGACATTGTCGATGAGGAGGAGGAGGAGGATGAGCCCGAGCTGAGGCTCATGTCAGAGTCGCCGGATGACATTATTATCCCCGATCTGGAGTATGAGGTGAGTGACTGCGGTGACAAATTAATCAGTTTAAAAGGGTTGCATTTCCACGGTGTTTGCAGTCAGTCAGTTTTGAGCCGTGGCTTCTTGTCCAAACATTGGCGCTCGGCTTCTTCTGCGGCCATGGGGTGCTGTTTTTTCAGCAGTCTTCTTTTGGGGGCTGTAAAGGTATACACAACGAGTCGCATGTTTGAAGAAGCAGCAACTGCAAATGGAGTATGAAAGGATGTAGTTGAAGATGAGTAGGAAGCTGCAGCAGCAGCCTTGTGTGCTGCTGTGTTTGACAGATAGTTTATGCAAGCAGCCTTGCAGTCGACTTTGCTCCCCGAGCAGCTGCTACCCTCACTCAGCCGGTGGGAGAATAATAATAATCGAGCAGGAAGCAATATTCGAGCAGTGCATAGAAGATGAGAGATGCAATTTCGTAAACGCATTATTAATATTTCAGGAGGTTCTTCTCATCCGCCGCTCCCCTGACGAACGCCTCGGCCTCACCCTGTGCTACGAGACGGACGTGGAGGACGGGCTCACGGACATCTTCATCGACGAGATCCACCCCGACGGCCTCGCCGCCAGAGACGGCCGCCTCAGACTCGGGGATCAGATCATACAGGTAGGAACAATGTAATAAAAGGGTGACCTTAGACGAGACCACAGCGCGATTGCACGTCTGTTGCGGTCGCTGGCACCTGACGAAACCAACATGTTTATTACTCCATTAGCTTGATCATCATCATGTTTAGGGTGAAAATTGCAATGCGCGAGCGAGTCGTCGTCACTCCATTATTGCGGTTTTGGCGTCTCCTCCTGCTGTTGTCTCTTTTCGTCCTTCAGCAGAAAAACACATCTTGACACAAACAAGTCAATTATCATCTATCAAATGACTTGATTATTATTACTCCAGCTGCAGACATGGTCATTGAGTTTTAATATTATTCTTTCAGATCAATGGCGAGGACATCAAGACGAAATCGCAGGCGCAAGACATCTTCCTTCAGAGCGACGGTGACATCAGCCTGGTGGTGGCCAGACCACCCGCACACTGCCTGCAGCAAGACATCATGTTGACAACAGAGGCAACTACCACAGACGAGGTTTTGGAGGAGACAGCAGCTGAGCACAGGGACGACGACTCGCTGAGCAGACACCGTAAGGCCGTGCAAAGGTCGTCCACTGGCAGTGGGGACAGCGCTGTGATGCTCAAGGAGCAGGACTACATCACATCGCAGTCATCCAATGACTCTGCCTCGATTCTACCCCAAGTGGTGGGGGCTACAGACAGTCTTGGGAGCAAGGGGAGCAAAGGACGGCTGGGTAGTGTTGGCTCATGTGACAGCGGCCACCAGCAGGACCTCAACACCAGCAAGAGCTCGACAGTGTCATCATCATCCATGAGCAGCGGTAGCCTTTGCAACGGCAGCAGTAACCGGGGCACATCAAAGGCTCAAAGTCTGCAGCAGAGCCGCTCCTCTCACGAAGATCCGAGCTCCGTCCAGGCCGAGCTGAACCTTGATAAGGAGCTGTATTATGTTGACAAGAAGCTTAAGGACATCCGCATGGATTGTGAGGCCATCTCGGCAAACTATCAGAGGACAATGCAGAAGCCGCAACAACATCAAACGCAATTCGGAGGATTCGTCAATAGAGGCATCAATAACAACAACAACAATAGCTGCGATGACGTCGCTTCTGATATTGTCTTCCACCCTCCTCCTCACCCGACACTACAAGCACCGCACGGGTGCCACCAGCCTGAGCCAATCTACGAGACCATCCCGGAGCTGAGCGAGAATGACGACGGCGTGTATGCACTACCATTCGACCACATGCAGCAGTCGAGGAAGCAGAACCAATACCTCACCCCGGCAAACAACCCTTCTTCTTCATTCCTGAGAAAGTCCAAGTCTAACGGTAGCAAGCTCTCCTCCTCCTCTTCCCGGTCCCCCTCCCACAGCAACAAGCGCAACTCGTTCACGTCGTTCGCCCCTCCCGCGGCCTCCTCACCCAACAACCGACTCACCCGCTCAACCTCCCTCAACAAGTACGACAACAACAGGAACTCCATCGCGGAGGACGAGGGCGTCGACGAGGCGGACGACGGGGCGAGGAACGCCAAGATCAAGGAGGTGGAAAAGTGGCTCAAGTCGTCCTACTCAGATCAGCTGCTCTCAAGCAAGAGTCTTGGCGGGAGTGGGAGCTCAATGTCAAAGTCGAGGAGTCAGGGACTCACCCTGCAGCTGAACAAGGATCAGGGGTCGACACTGTCATTGGTCAGTGGGTCGAGCAGGGCTCAGCGGCAAAAGGAACAGAGGCAGAGATATCTGCCAGCCAAGATGCCCTTGAAGGGCACCATGCCCAGACCACAGATGCCCCAGCAACAGCAACAACATCCCCACTCCCACCAGATGCCCCTTCAACCCAGTGATATCATGTACACCAACGTGGAGAACCTTCAGGACACCATGAGAATGCAGCAGGAGATGTTGCTGAGGCAGAAGCAACAGCAATACGGCAAACTAAAGCAGCACGTGCCAGTGTTTCAGGCACCACCGCCACCTTCCACCCAGCCACCCACAGCACAACCCCAGCAGCAGCAGAGTGGCAGCGAGTGGGAGTGGAAGGTCAAGATCCGCCCCGATGGATCCCGATACATCACCCGGCGTCCCTCCCGGCAGCGGCTGCTGAAGGAGCGCGCGCAGAGGGTGGCTGAGGAGCGCACGGGCGGCATGACCACCGACGATGACAACATGTCAGAGCTGAAGGTGAGCGAGCTGAGTGAATGCACAATTGGGGTTAAATGAGGCAGCAATGAGGTCACGCTTGACGGATGAGAAAAAACGCTTTTCAGACGGCCTGGAAAATAGTTTCAGGCCCACAAAATTACACAACAGCGTTGAGAGACGAAAGAAGAAGAAAGTAGACGCATATTCTAACAATTGCTTTTGTCTCTTGTTTTTGCAGATTGGGAAGTATTGGTCCAAGGACGAGCGGAAGCAGCATCTCGAGCAGGCCAAGCAGCGGCGGAAGAAGCAGCTGGCGCTCATCCAGGCCAAGAATGCTGAGAACAGCCGGACTACTTCAGCCCTTGCCCCGCCCCCAACGTCGCCCAGCCACGCCTTCGGGGGCGGGTCCACGACCTCCTCCTCCACTGCAGTGCCGCCGAACCCCATTCGGAGGAGGATGAGCCCGTCGTGCTGAGCGTCACCACAGTCTGAGATCAATGAAGTTATGTTTTGAGTTTTCTGTGATAAGTTTAAAAGTGTTTTTGGTGAAGCAGAGAGTAGAAGAAGCTCTCTGTACTAGTCAAGAGAGGAAGAAGAAAATAATATATTATAATATCATTAGAAGGTTAAGATGGAAGAAATACACTATTACTACTACTACTAAGACTACGCGATAAAGAGCTTTTGATGGTATCTGAAAATTATTCAGAGAAAATGACTTTGTTCCTTTCTCGTCGCTGCTTCGTTAGGCTTGATCTCACTTCCGGAATTAACTGAGGAGGGATCGAAACTTCTTTTTCTGCGAAAAGCCAGGAACACTCAGGTATGACATAATGTTTTGCTGTGAGTAACTTGTATCTCTCCAAACTGGATCAATAGAAGGGGCCAAAGGCTGGCAACCCTGTTCCAGCCTTGCATATCTCGTGCCGAGTAGAAATTTCCTGTCGGGGACAAAATGGAAATTCTTCGTCTTTTTACGATCTAATCTGTCGCCTGGAAAGGAAATGAAGCGAGAGAATTATAATATTATTGGAGCAAAACTCGCACATTTTATGGACATAAAACCGTTGAAGGGGGTTATCTTGGAAAATAATCGTTATGTTGGCACATAATTGAAAGTAGCCTTCGTTTTTTGCCATGACTAAAACATGTTATTTTCGTTATCTCTTCTTCGGATATTTTAGACAGAATAATTGCGGGGTTAAATTTATATTTTGAACATTGAAAACGCGCTTGTTTGTTTTCTTTTTTTCTGACTTATTAATCGCTCTCTGAGATTAAAATAAAATCGAGACAGCGTGACAAAGAAGCCTTCAGCGATATAATTATAGACACTGGATGAGCTACAAAAAGCCATAGATCGCAATTATTACGTTTTAAGAGAGCCAATGGTGATTATTATTGTTATTATATTCCGTGTTTTTTCTTCTCCAGCGGGAGAAAGTTTTTATTGCTATTATAGTGAGCAGCAAGGGCGATTAAACTTGTTTTCTCTGTGTGTATGTTTTTGATCTAGACTTGAGTTTATTATTAAGCCTTTAGGCGCTATTACGATTGCTCCATTATGAGTAAAACAAAAGCACAATCAGAAAATAACGTTCTCGAGAAGACTACAGGGAAAAAACTGTACAGTTTTGACCACCCAGTTGCAAAACTAACGATGATGATGATAAACAAATTAAGACATTTTTCATCCATCCGCCAAAAATATTTGTTTAAACAAAAAAGCGACCTAGGTGGCATCCGAATATCATGACATTTTTTGCTGTTCTCGCCACGCCTCAGTCTCAAAAACGATTATTTAGAATGTAGGCCACACAAAATCAACTCTCAATTCAAACTAACACATCAAACCTTATAAATACAAGAGCGTGTCTTTGAAACGAGATTTATTATTAGCATCCATTCAATGGATGACAAGGTTGTTTCGCAATCACCGACGTACAAGCAACAGATAACACTTCCGTGGATTCTAATCACAAGTCAATTTAAATCTCCCTTCTTCCTGACGACGCGATTAGACTTGATTGAATCGTGATCACGTGACTCAGGACGAAGATGAAGTCATAAATAACAAAATATGCAAAGAACCCATTTAATGCCATTCTGACATTATATATGCTATGTACACGATTGTAAGCGGGCTCTTTTATGCAATGAATGAGAAATCGTCATCATCAGCGAAATCGGAGCTTTAAATGGATCACGCTTTTCGGCCGAGATACAATGTTGATTATTGATGAGTTCTGTTTAATCTGGACTTTAGATACGGAGCCATTAAAAGGAGGACAATAATAGAGTCGTATCCATCTGCGTCGTCGTCGTTTTAAGTGCTCTGCAAATCTTTTATTAATAATAATACTCAATCTCATTTTCGGTCTCAGGGATGATTGATGGCAAGGAAATTGCAAATTGTGCAAATGGAGCATCGTCACGAGAACAAGGGTTGTAGGGTTGACGGGTTATAGAGTAAATTGCCGTTTATGATTTGGATAAATACAAAAATATGGCAACCCTGCTAAATTGCAAATGACAACCTACAGTTTTTATCTCTCAGAGTAGCGGTTTTGCACCAAACCATTTCAACTCTTTTCGACAGGTGAATATTATTAGGACTATTAGCGTTATATTGCGAGGACTATAATGTCTCTTATCTCTGCTATTCCTGTTCTCTCCCTCCTCATACAATATAATAACACTTAGTGGCGAATCTAATGCACTCACTGCACCACCCTTATCTTAAAAGCCTCTTATAATAGCGTTTTCTCCCCCTCGATTGATATAGAAAAGTGCGGTATGCCTTTTAACGGAGATTGACAGGTCCATAAAGGAGGCTTTACTCGCATACTGAAGGCCCCTAAACAGATAAAACCGTTGGAAAATAATCATGAAATAATCGTGAAACACGTTCTGAAATTCCCACCTTTGGACCGAGATGTCAGGAGAACGAACATCCCAGATAATTATGGCGAGGAAGATGGAACGGCCAGAATAATATCATGAAAAACACACACTAGAAATTCCTTATCGATCCCTCTAAAAGTTTGAAATCAAAGTCGAAACTATACCTGCGTGCGTCCATTCAAAAGTCTGAATAGTTAATTTCTTTTTATCCAACTCTCCAGTCAACAAAGCTTCGTTATTACTACTTTTTTACGACATTTACAGCTGTTGAGGGAAAAGAAGAAGGAAAGCAAAACCACCCCTCCTCCATATATTATTATTCAATCTCTTTCTTTTTCGTCCTAATTTTGCCAACATATGTCGCGTTTATGACAAACAAAAAACTGCCACAGACGTCCGGAGATCGTCAAATAAATCTCCAAAGAACTTTTTACCCTCCCGTGCAAAACTAAAACGATCGATAGTCGTTCTCAAAAGTTGCACGTGGATCAAGAATATAATTATCATAATTCATAGGTAGGTTCTGCATTTTCAGTTGATTTTTGCTGCCAACATCGTTTTCACTTTTCTCCCACTCTAATAACGAATTCAGGGTCTGAAAAGTTTGTTGGTTCATGCAAATGTCGACCACACACAAAATGTTTTTCATAAATAATCCTATGCAAGCGTAATATGTCGGCTAATGGGAAAACAATCTACTCTTTTCTGCAAAATTATAATCCTTACGAGTAGAGCACATACAACTGTAAGTACGTAAGCGAGCACAAAGGCGCATGTATTGAAAATCATTTATAATATTCTCCGTACAGCGTCCCTAATTTGTTCCAAGCATTTGTTCAGCTCACCCCGTAGGCGCATCTCCACGATCATCAGTTTTACATTGAGAATGAATTCCGATTCTTCCTCCTGAGATCTATCTCGTTCTTATATCAAAGCTACCTCTGCTGGAGTCAGCTCCGCAACACACACACAATGTAAATGGCAATTGAAACGAACTTTATTTGGGAAGTTTGCCCCGAAGGCTTCCATTTTTATTCGAGCTCCGAGATAGATAGAAAAAGGCAATCTCTACGTGGAGTAGTATCCTTCAAAGATTTTAATTTGATTGCTGTGTTGTATTAAGTGCAAGACAATGGATTTGTTAATAAAAATAGTTAATAAAGTCTGCTATGCTACATCAGTAAATCCCTCTAAAGACCAGTCTCATTAACATGAATGCCAGAAGCCTTTGCTGTCATTGAACCCTTCACAAGATTCCTGGGGGTGATTATCATTAGACATTATTTTTGCAAAGGAGCTTTTGCCACGCTTCCCTCACTTCCTCTTCTACTTCCATGCCACGAGCCCACATATAAACAACCCCTAAAGGGTAGATAGAGGATTAAAATCTGCAAAAAGCCAGAAATAAAAGTCTTGTAATCAAGATTCTCCAAACCACAAAGTCTGAATCAGCAGCTTTTATTTCTTAGTTTCTTTCTTTATCTCTTCCAATCAGCTTTGCAACAACCCCACCCTTTAAATCGAACTTGACACAAACTTTTATAGCACTTTGAAAGGAGGAAAAGCTTTTGATGTTCATCTGACCGTGACTCGCATAATAGTAAACAACAAATTGGGCTCAGACGACGCTTCTTCGTCTTCCCATTGAATCGGAAACGAGGTGTTTCTTCTTCCCCTTTGAAAAAGTGTTTTAAATGCTACCTGTGGGAAACAACGCAAGACTGAATGATGATCTTGCATTATTTCCCATTCACTTCACACCTCTCTGAGCACAGTGAACTCATCACTCACTGCTTTTGTCTCCACCAGACACAACAGCCCCCTCATATGCATACATAAGCACTACTTTTAGCGGTGGCGGGAAACAGCGTAAAAAGCCATATCACTTTCCAACAATGGTGGTGGAGTCCCCCTCCCGCCCTTAATCGAACTTCCCCCTTAATGTCTGGTCTGTATAATGATCGGTCTCTGATGCACCTATAATAATAGACGACCTGCTTCAAAAATGCACACAAAGGATGGAAGAAGAGTGATTATCACATTCTGGAGAGCTCTCATTTTGTGTGAAAATTAAAGAAAGGAAGAAAAGTAGCCTAATGATGGATCATAGTTGTCAAGTCATTTTTTGGTTCCCCTCCCTCCCAGTTTCAATAGTTTTCTTTGTCCTTAGAGACACGCCACAAGGGAAATAAAAAGAGAAAAATACATTAATATCATCAGAAACAAGCTATTAAAAGCTTCAGTTTTGCATAACCTCATGACCCTTGAATGCATAAACAAGCCCCGATGGAGCTCCATTTCTTGACTTATTTTGGATCCAATTAATGAGAGCGGAGCCAACTTTTGATGGGAAAGTTTTTAGGCAAACAAGAGCCAAAAATAATATGAGCCTAATCTCATGACCACATGTGTAAACACACTGCTGCGTCTAATGAATGGTGAAGAGTCCTTTTTGACGACGATGAACAAAGTTTTGACGTTTGACATGAGCACACATGCGGCCATGTGACATCATGGAGCGCGCGTCCCAAACAGTTTGATGAGCAGCTGGACCGAAATATCGCGTTTCTCGAGGCCAAAATAACAAGAGTGAAGGAGGAGAAGCAATTAGCATCAAATGCTCCTTCTTTCAACAAACTATTTTTAGAGGTTACGATAAGGAGGATGAACTTTGCAAGATAATGAGAAAGAGGAGCGAGATAGGATCGCCCTTTTTATTGTGTGAGGTCAAAATAGATCCAAATTTAGCTGCTTCTCAATGGCATCCATGCTTTAATGGAAATGCCTTTTCAAGACAATGAAAATTCAACGTTTTGTTGCCTGATGATGATGATGACGAGGTCGAAAGAAATGAACTCGATGACTTTAGGAATTTGCTTTTCGGGACAAGACTTTTGTGGAACACGCGATAAAGGTGAAGTGACGGACAAGCAGAAACGAAACGCGAAATGAGAAGGAAAGAAGGAAAGGAGCAGCAGATGAAAATGATGAAGAGACGACAGACAATTTCCAGACTGGGGGATGGAGCTAGAAGAAGGAAGGGAAGCATGTTACGGAGGTTGTGCTACACTCAAGTCAAAACATAAATAATACAACATGCTAAAAAAATCAAGCAAAATGGATGAAAGAAGTCATTAGTGATCATAAAAATGCCTTTAAAGATCACCCAATACCAATTTTACGTGAATGTTACATTAACCTCCGTCATTTTTTGTCGTCGTATCGTCGCGTGCTCTCCTGAGACACAAACCTCATTTTGAGCGATGACAGCATTTCTTCCAGACGCGATTCAGACCTGAGGAGAAATCCGATCGCTACAAAAAGCCAGTGGGGTTCACCGGGGTTATCAACATCGACACACACAAGCATGCACACGTGCCAATATACAGAACGCCGGATATCGGAGGGAGTTATTACAACTGAAAACGGACATTTGAAGCAGTTTTATCACCTCCTGCCGGGAGAGAAGTGGCAGCAAGGCGATTTTATTTCCTTGTTCTTACTCCTACTTTATCTATACTCCCACTGGGAGATTATTCCCGAACATAGAGTTATAACGGAGTTCATTATAAGGTCGGTGGCCCACCCCCTCACTTCCTCCTCCTTATAACCCCACTCAGCCACTCAAAGAGCCATAAGCCACTTATGGATCGAAAAACTCTTAAAAGGGGACGAGAAGGAAACTCTTGTGTCCATTTTATTACACAATCATTCCGTTTTATATCCCCTTTTTCAGACATTAAGTGCACATTGACGGAGTCTAATGTCCAGACCTACTTCGTCCACCACTTATGTGCATAACTGAGGTATGCAGCAGGGAAGGAATAACTCTTAAAAGTCCGTTAAACCCGAGCTAACATAGGTGACAAAAGATATTCAAATGATGGCATAACTCATGCTAAGAAAAATGATGAAGTTTGGGTGCAAAGTAGTAGCCGTTGCCAAGTTACTACTGACTCCTCTTCTTCTTTGAGAGGAAACAGATGAAAGAATATTTTATAAAAGAGGTTGAAATATCCATTGTAAGGGCAAAATTTACTTCTTTCTCCGCTTGAAGGTGCGAGTATAATCCTGAAATATCTTTGGAATGAAGGTATGCACGCAAATAGATCTGCCGAGTGCAATACAAGAAGAACTTGAAGAACTTCCAACTCCATCCATTGCGAATATGACCTGCAGGCATCATTGGACATTCTTTTTTCTTCTTCTCATATGCACGTCTGTCCGTCAGAAGCCATTATTCTCATTTCCTTAATAATACAATAAAATTACAGCCTTGAGAGCGAATAAAGCACGGTTTAAAATTTGCATTTGAGTATCAGCTGGACTGCTGAATGAACCAACTTCTCACTCCGGTAGTAATTATATCCCGTCCTTTAAAGCCTTAAACGATCTGTTTTTAACCTTAATCGACCCTTCAAAAGTGTTCTTCAGGCACGCGACGTGCGTGCTTCAAGTAAATTATTATTCGCCTTAATTTTAACGCGCAGCCGCGGGAGCAATTAAAATTACGGCGGAAAATGTGTCCGATTTTAAGAATATTTTTCACGGGTGGTCCTTGAATTTATTTTTGATCTATTTACGACGACGCAATATGTCGAGAATATTATTTAATCTGTTTCACGCTCATTAGCGGGATTGAATATAAAATGCTTTTTCACTTGAACAGCTGTGTTAAAGATGTGTTTACGAAATACTGAAATATCTAGCTGAAAAATGTTCATAAATATTTCTGCAGGTGAAGCTGCTTAAACACCCATGAGTAATGCAATAACCATAATCTTGTAGTAGCTGACGTCATCTCTCTGTCCTGAACACTCGGACTCGGCAACAATACAAACAAATCCCGTGAGGAATTTGCACATTCGTGGTATTGTCGTTCACTGATCTGGTTTCCATTCTGCTGCATCTGCATATTACGGTGCAAAACATAATTGATTGGATATCATTTGACTGATGACCGTGTAAATAATATTCATATATTGTGTCCTCTTTAATGTTAGTCTGGATCGTCATTCTAAAACTTAAGTAGCCAGAGGGTGACAATGAAGACAAGCGTTTTTGAGGGCGCGAAAGGAATTTTTCCAGCTGGAAAGAATAAAGAAAGAAAAGGGGGTTGAGCTTCTCCAAAGAAGATTATCTCGTTGACAGCGTCTTCCGACATGTGTGAATGTGAATTTGAGCTTAAAGCTGTGCGAAAAATATAAAGCCTTCGAGAAATGGCTGCTCGTTTCTCAAAGTCATTCAAATTTTGATGTTACTCTTACGATTACTACAGCAGCAGCTCGATCCCCTTAAACGCTTAAAAACTGGCTTCCGCCTTTTCAAGAGATTGGTGATATATATTCTGCTCCTCATTTTTACAACTACTGCTCTCGATCTCTCTTGAAGAAAGAAAGGGGAAGAAACTTTCATAGAGATTGAACTCAAACTTTGGATGAGGAGAAGAAAGAAAGAAGAAGTGGTTTTCCATTTTGCTGATATGATTTTCTGAATGGAAAATGGGATCCTCTGTGAAGATATATTGTCGTAAAAGGGATGAGAGTCTAAAACGAAGGTGAATATTCAGATGGAATTTACATTTTACATCAGTTGGCAACGTTGCAGTTCCAAAGACAATTTGCATCTTCCACCCCCTGGAAATTCGATTGGAGATGCCACTGCAGAGACGATGCCAACAAAATGCATCTCTCCTCTCAGAACTCGGAGCATAATAATAGAAGGTGCGTCGTCGTGTTCTTCTAAGTAGAAGCCATCGGGTGCCGCACCCTCACTGGAATTCCAACATCATTAATCCACAGCAGAGAAGAAACAGTTTTATACATTTTTCCTCGAAGAAAAGTATTTCAAACGAATCTAGATGTTGATGAAGAGATGGAATTTGAGAGGAAGAATCCGTATTTCATTTCTTCATTATCTGGTTATAAAACTTGCTGGAACATGTGTGCCTTATAGAGCTCTTATTATTAAATATGGGTCATGGAATGACATGAAGAAAATCCGAGATCAATGCTTGACTGTAGTTGAGGCTTCTCTACAGCAAAAACGAGAGAAACTAATCATACTCATAACAAGCAAGCAACTCCTATGGGACAGATCACGGGCAATAAATCTCGAGAATATTTTTCTTGCGAGCTCTCCTCCAAAAAGTTTCCTTCCAATTATTGTTTTCTGCTCCATCAACTGGCTGAGCAAGGGGATGCCATTTAATTGTAATATAACGTAACATTCCTTAACAGTAAGGAGGCCACAGTTTTTAACCTTCTTGCAATCTGGCAACCCTACCAAGCTTAACAAATTATTTCCTTGTTAACGCCACATTAATCTCGTCTGAAAACGTTTTTGCTCGCACTATCTTAATTCGTTTTGTGAGTGTGTGTGCTCAGCCTCGCCCCTAATACAAACTTTAACGCCCCGATGGCAGCTAGGCCAAGGCAGCTAAGGGTGGGTGGTAGTAAAATTTGCTGGATATATAAAGTTCGGAGGGCCCAGCCACGTAGGCAGACCGAATTGTGCTGAGTCTCTCTCCCATTGTGTCAGGCAGTAGGCCTGAGTTCTGGAGGACAAAACTCAGCTCCCTTCCAGGGATCGATTATGATATTTGTTCGGAGTAATAGCAATTTAATTTTGTTGCAACTAACTAAAAAGTGCCCAGGCCAGAGCAACCTCATTAATGCTATTTTGTAATTTCACACCAGTTTATGCCCTTAAGCCTCAAATTATACTATGAAATGTTCACGAAACATGGTTAGAGAGCTAAAATAACTCATGTGTAATGGCGTCCCTGGCCATCCTCCTTTTCTCTCTTTTAATCTGCTCTGGACTGAGCAATAACTAGGGCCGCAGGAAGAGCTCAGTAAGCCTCAGTTGAATATGTTTGGTCTCAGCAAGAGGAGAATGCATCAAAACATCTTTTGAAGTGACTTGTGTCCTCGGAAACTCAGGCCCTTTGAGCTCAAAGGGCGGGAAATTTGAAATCCCTCCATACTTTATGTATCTAGAGTATTTTAGGTGGTAGAAGTGGCATAAAAAGTGCAAAAACTCCCTCCCCGATACATGATTATAGCTCAACTTATGACTTATTCGGCTCCTTAACCGCATCACATGCCCAATATGGACTTCACATGCTTCTGGTGATTATATTCTCTGGTCTGCACACATGTTCGTGCACGGCGTACATCAAATCGATCATCATTTTCGAGATGAGCTCGTTTTCAAGTTCACTGCGGAGGCGGAGGCGATATCGACAAGAATGGCCCGATATGACCTACAAATAACAATAATACGTTATAAGGAAATGATGTACGTACGTATACCCGAATGGATGCTAATCAGCTAGAGATATGATTATTTTTCGAGGTCAACTTCGTCGTTTTTGTGCCCTTTTCCCGTCGTCGTTTCCATGTCATCATCATCTCTTCTTTCCGGCAAATAAGGCTGACGAGTGCTCTTGACCTCTACATGGCAAAAAACGAATAAAGATTTTGATAATAATCGCCTTTAACAAGCGTTCTTCTTGACTTCCTTTTTAGGGCTCCTCTACTTTGTCGCACATTTCAACACCATTATGATGTCGAGACAAAAGAAGGTCCTGAAAAAAGCAAAGGTGGCAAAAGTTACGCACACATTGTTATCAATTGTTTGTCGCTGAACAAAGAATGGCCAGTGGGAGGAAGTCATTGATCGGGTAACGGACGCGATTTTTGCGTCAAATATAGCGGTCGATAATAATAATAATGCTGTAATGATACGGGCTATTGTTTGCAGCGGCGTCTTTATTATATATTGCAAGTAATCATTGTTTTGCACCGCTGGCAATCTTGTGGTCATTCATTCGGTCTTTTGATCGGACAATATTTCCAAAATTAGTTCCAATTTCAAAGGAGGAAAATAGATCTTTGGTTCCATTTCGGGGCACGTTGATAATCTCTTCAGCAATCACCGCCTTTGATAAAAAGAGAGGCTTTGTTAAAGGAATTATATTCTGCAAAATAAACCGGAAACTTGGACCTACAGCGTTGTCATGTCCAGCAGAAGCTGACATAACCTTTTCTTGCATAAACTTCCTCAACTGTCCAAGACGCCACTTCTTATGTCAGGAGGATGCTCATTTGGTATGCAAAGCATCTGCAGAGCTCAAAGTTGTGGGACAAATGGACACCGGGATATTTCAACTTTACAAGGAGTACATTTCCCATTTTAGAACAAGCATATTGAACGAAAGTGGACTTAAAATAAAGTGTATGAAGTCTGCAATATTCAGTTCGGTGTTATATTGTCCGCCGTACAATATGGCCCTTCTCCATGGCGCGCGAAAATATGCTCACATATTAATGACTTCTTGAGCGTCGCCCGTAGAATGATTGCAGAGACAGGAAATGAGCGTGGTCAGGGGAATATGTCGTAAATGAGTGACGCAAGAACGTATTATATTAGCCACGCTGAAGACTAATGGACTGTTATTAGAAAAATAGCATTAGCCGGGGTCGCATATTGCAGCAGCAGAATATATTAGAAATATTGCCTACTTTTCACGCACGCATACTTTTCGGGGTCTCTTTTCTTATACAGTCTTCTTGTGCGGTAATTCTATATCTCCGCAGCTGCAGCAGCAGCTCTGATGACTTTTAGGACCGGTAATTTGCCATTATTACATTATACTTTTTCTGTCAAGAGGGAAATGAGGGAGAAACCGCTAATTTACTTCAACATTATTTTAGGGAAACCTATCTGTCTGCGCAAGGCCCAATTTTACGCTACGACGAGCACATGACACAAAGACGAGGAAATCGTCAACTGTATATCCATAAGTGGACTGAACGCACTTCTTGGAGGCGGAGTCTCCTATTTCATAGCTCCAAATGCGGCAATTAATTCCAGATAGATCATCGTCATGGCCGGATTAACTATTCTCGTGTTGTTTTGGAAACGGAGATCGTAAGTTGTAAGCTGATTCCACCCCATGTAGAATATTGTTTTACGACGACTCGTGAGTGTTGAAACTGCAAAACCGCAAGGGCGAAAATGTATAATGTCATCATCATCATCAACATTTGAATGAAATTGGCATGATCACGTATTATTATTATTATGACGATGCGGTCACAATTTGAGAGGTCATTTTTGGCGCAGTAAACACGATGGCCGCCGATTTGAGGGGTGAAAACATGGCACCGCGGGGAAGAAAACTGATCGAAAATAGATTGACCGCAGCAAACGCCATAATCATATGAGAGAGAGTTTTTGTTTGTTTGACCTACATAAGAAACGACGATCGATTCTGCACATGCAGTTCATGGGGGGAAAGTAGCTTAAATGCACTTTAAACACCTCGGAAGTACAATTCTCCCTTTCTGTTTTGTTGTGTTTATGGGACCCCCTTCTCCACTTAATGAGTCCGGACATGTTTAAGAGCCCTCCCGCTTTACAGCTCTAGATAAGGCTTTTGTTTCGAGGAGTTCTCCTAACGAGAAAAAGGATCCCTTTGGACCAATTAAAATTTCCCATAGTGGCCACAAAGGGTGTGGACGGGGAACACTCAGGTTTAGAGGACAGTGTAAATGGGATTAAAGTGGACGCGGCAAACAAAAAGAAAATAAATTCCCGAAATTCCCCTTGAAAAAGAATCCTGCATTTTTGTGTTCTTTCAATGGTTGAACGACCCCTTCCGGCAATTTATGGCCATTTTTGTAGCATTGGAAAAAATAGAATCTAAATCTGAAGGATGCTTAAATATTTTTATTTGTACTATGTTATGAGTTGAGTTTATCCTCGTTTTATTCCAGGATATCTCATGTCCAAATCAAATTAACCTCCCTGTCAACTGCGTACAAATATAGCGTTATAATTCTCAATCTGCACGCCAATATGACAGCTTCAAGACATAAAAAGATATTCCCCCAAGCCAAGACTTTGCTCTTGTCATGTCAAAACAGAGCCACTGATGTCAAAAGGACACGTTTTACACAGCTCTGTGGATGTGTATAAAAGATCAAGCATAGAATATTCACACAAGCCAAATTTTCGCTTGATCAGAGACATAGCACGACGACGACTGTGTGGCATATTTAGTACATGCGATAACACTATTTTTTGCTCTGAAACAGCAAAAAAAAATCATATTAAATATGGAGCAAGCAAGCGACGCACATGTGCGCGACGAGGACTGTTGTTGGGGTTGGATGTCAAAATATCACATTTAATATTTGATGTGGTGATAATGAAATTTTGCCAACAGATTAATCTCTATTCGTAGTTGTGCAAACAGAGTTATTGTGCAAGAAAAGCAATATTTGGACGAAATGGGGAAGAACAAAAGGGCTAAAATTGCTCGCTTGTTTGATCTCCTAACAAGTCAATAACAGCTTTCTTAAACAAAGTATTGGGTTTCCTCGGCCATTTACACAACATTTTCCTCTTCTATCCTCAAGTTCACTGTCGATATATTGGATGCCAGTTCAAAGAAAAACTTCTCTTTTCAAACGAGCTGTCCAGAGTAGGGGTTCAAATTTCCGCGTTTTTCCGATTCAATGAGCAAAGTTTAGTCCTCGTAATTTTAGCAAAAAAAGCGTTTTCCTACTACATAGGCAAGTTAATGCATCAAAGACTTGACTAAAACTTTTTTATTAAACCCTTTCAATTAAAACCCGTGTGCTTAATTGAAAAACGTAAAATGCACTTTTACCCTCATCATGAAGCGGTTAAAAGTTTCCACCCCACCCATCGTGTCTAATACTCAGCTGCACCCATCGTTTAAAAGCATTTTAATGAAGTGTTGTTCACTTGAGCTTGTTATAACTGCATCTCTGGCACGTGCACTCAGTGAAATCATCCATTTTAATCATAACATGAGCAGCCAATGTCACAGATAATAGTGTTGGGCGACCCAGAGAGATGACAGCAAAAAAGAGGATTCCAAACGGAATGATGGATTGTCAATGAGGGCTTTGGCAGCAGATGAAAATGTACAAAACATTGTGGGCTTATTAGATGGAAATTGTGTCATGCGTATTACTGATATCCTTGTTGCCGATGTACGCATACAAATATGTTATATAACTGTAGTTATATTAGCAACATGACTTAGCTCGTAATTTAAAACATGACTCATCATATTGAATTAAATCCGCCCACTCCCGAACGCCAAAACCAATTTCACACCCCATACCGATCTTCATAATCTCGTTTTTGCAACGGGGGCCAAAGGCGGCATCTCATTAGAATGTATTGAGATCTTCTGAAAAGAGCAAAAACGGCAGAGAGAACAGAATAATATGCCAATATTAGATCAATAGAGGAATAGCCAGACAAAGAAACGGGGAGCTGATTCAATTTGGATGTTTGCTCCATTTTGATGGATATATTCGGAGCAGCCGGAATTAATCCAGACGACATAACGTGCTGGTGTCAATCCAGCTGAAATCGCGACAGGATTAATTCGACTTGATCTCCCAACACACAGCTGCTCCTCCTGCTGAGTAAATAACGATATCAAAAAGCCCTCTCTCTGAAAGAAGTTTCTCCATACCGTAATAATCTCTTCATCTTATTCTATTGTAGCCAAAGCAGGAAATTAATTTAAACTTCCTACACATAATAATATTCCTCGCCAATGTACAAATATAGCCTGCGGAGGAGCAGGAGGCGAAGTGGGAAATAATAGTCAGACTGCAGTGTGGGCCTTCCAAATGATCCTTTCAATTCGTTTTGCAAATCCTTCCTCGACGATTTGCAATTGGCCATGCATTATCCTTCTTCTTCTTCTTTCTGTTCAAGGTCCCAGCAGGAAATGGTAATAATAGCCTCTGCTAATATTGCATTAAAGAGTCATATGAGACGAAGGGACACACACAGACACTAAATGTAATACAAGAAGCACAACCCTTGAAATGAAATATCAACAGCTGCATTAAGGGGAATTTTAATTCAGCACTATTTGAACAAGGTGTAAAGTTACAAGCTAATAATCTAACAAGGGAGATCTCACGACTGATGGGAACACAGAAGAGACATGTGATAAAGAATGTTATTCCAATTTGCCCTCCAGACTGCTTTTTGTCCCATGCTTAAAACGGGGTAGTACAAAAACGGAAGACGACGATTATTATTTAGAAGACCCCACCCCTTGATTGAGCAATGGGAGACGGATCGGAATGTGTCGTAGTCGTGGGCACACATGGGCAAGAAAAGTCTCACATTATAGCAGTATCTTAGTATGCAATAAATATAAGTTATATTTCAAGAACAGGACAGGAGTTATGGATCGCATCATTGGTATATCACATATGGGGTTTACAGGTAGGTCCTCTCACCGAACTTGGGCAGCTTTTGGAGGATCCTGGGGGCATGCTTCATGGTAGTGACGAATTTCTCGCTGGCAGAAGCGCTGACCTGAGCGGGAATCGGGAAGAATGTGGAAGACTTCTTCTGCCTATTGATATCCTTAAGGGATTCCGGGTCACTGTTTGCCTTCGCAAAGATGATGTTCTTGGTTGATGCAGAAGGCAGGGGAGCAACAAGTTCCTCCGACATCCTAGTGCCACTAGAAACTTGATCATTCATGGAAGTATCGTCAAAGTTTCCAATGTCTCCCAAAATGAAGTTCCTTGGCCTCTCGTTGGGATTATTTGACCTTTGATGGGTTGCAGGAACCGCTATATTTTCAAATGCAGTTGATTCGTCAAAATTCTTTGGGTTTCTTACTGGAGCAGCCCTACCACCAGCATTAGAATCATAGGTCTCTGCAGGAGGGGAAGGAGTGTCATCCAGGCACCACTTGGTCTTCAGAGGCTTGTCCACAGCAGTTGGAGAAGAGAACTTCAGGTTGCAAGTCTCCTGTGGGATGGTGGTGCACTCATGGGCAGGCTTCAGCTTGGGAACCAGCTTTGTCTGGAAACGACAAGTCTTCTGGGGGTTAAGGTCACATTGCTCCTCAGGGACATCAAGAAGGGACGTAATGGTCTTTTGATGGCACTCCTCAGGTCCCTCCTTGGTTGTGCATCCAGCGCCACAAATCTCAATAGGCAGCTTCTCACACTTGGTGTCACCAACAAACTTTCCCGGTTGCTTCTCAATATACTTTGTTGTGCAAGCGGACTCGTAGACTGTCCTGCACTCTTCCGGGCCCTTGCCATCACACACCTTCTCCAGCGGCTTGTAGCATTTCTTCACCTCCTCCTCAGTGGCCTGCTGCTTGAACGTAATCTGGCAGCTCTTCTCAAAGTTCTCCTCGCAGACCTCCTCCTGGGCAGACTCAAACTGGGTGACATAGGTGTAGTGGCACTTTTCAATGTTCTTGTGGGTGCACTCCAGGATGGGGTCCTTCTGGATGGAGGTCACGGTTTCTTCATCCTCGACACAGCAGAGGCCAGTGTCGGGGTCGTTCTTGCAGTTGCTGAAGTCAATGCCACCGGGCACTACCTCTGCTAAGGCGCTAGCCCAGAGTATGGAGAGTGCTATGAATGTCTGAAAGTGAACTCTAATGTTAAGTAATACAGTTGAGAATGAGGGAAATGATACTTGATTACCTTCATGGTTAGTTGTTGTTGGTTGATCTGTTGATTGAAAACTGATGCTCATCATACAGAAAACGTCCATATTTATACCGAAATCAAAGCTTCCTATCCATATTAATAACCATGCATAATATATTTGCAATAGGAAAAAGGTCTTTTTATGTCATTCACCAATGCATTTGAGCTGTATAAAAATGTTGTTTTGAGAAATGTGTTTACCGTACGCAGCTCGGAGCAATGGATATTTTTCAACCCCCTTTTTCGATGTGTATTCCTTTTTATACATTCTGGGATTCTGTTTGATTATTATGCAAAGTACATGCGCAATGAAGTGTTTGAAATTTACCTACAGTACTAATAGTGCTTTAAGTAGGCAATTGTCAAGATACAGTAGTCGTTGAATATAATTGTATGATAAAATTTAAATGTGTGGAAGTATCGGAGTTTTCCCCTTTTAATCTCTCTCGGAAGAGTAAAACGTAGGATCACGGAACCTACATATTATACACTAGTTATTGTCACGATGTCCACGAATGAGTAAATTTGCATTATATTTATAGCTAAGGAGCATGATAATTTTGTATTTAATTTTTAAGAGTCTAAAGAGTAAAGACCTAAACATCTAGCTAACACAAAATAAACATATACAAGTTTCATACCACTAACATATCACACATGTTTCTGCTCATTGGCGCGTCTATTTTCATTTTTCCTCCTGCGCCTGTTCCAGACTCTAAAATAATTAATGATCTTTTTACCTGTCATTCTCCGCCGGTGAAAGAGTTTTGCCATTACTTTTTATGCATTTCCTTGTACAAAGCAGAAATACTGCAATCCTTTCTTGGCGTGGTAAAATCAGATGCTGCTGCAACATGTTCGCAGCAGCCAGAAAGAATGCACTTTTCCTACTCGGCCTGACTGGCATAGCAACAATAGCAACTGAAGACTCTTGCTCCAAAGAAAACTGCAGAAAATGTCCCCGAGACGAAATCATCAAACTTGCCGATCTGGAAGACTCTTGGACAGGCACCGACAAGATCTTCTTCATCGAGTGCTCGGACCGGAACCATCTGACACCACGGCAGGCATGCTCAGTGGAGTCGGCAGCCAGGAACGGGGACATGCCAGTGCTCGTGCTCTTCACGTCCAAGACCCTCAACTTGTCCGTGAGCAACATCACCTGTCATCTGTATGACATGTACTCGGATGGGAAAGTGTTCTTCCGTCATGTGGACAATGACTTGCTGTTCAAAGGGACTGAGTTGGAAGAGCTGCACGCGTCGGGAAGGATGAAGGGCACTGAGTTTAGTGTCGTGCAGTACAGTGATGCAATGCGCTTGCTCATCATGTACAAGTATGGCGGACACTATGCAGACCTGGATATGCTCATTATGAAGCCGATTCAAGAGCTGAAGAACTTTCTAACCGGGGATCATCTTCATTTCGACTCTCCGACTATGAAGACTCATATTGGACGGAGGGTCAACAACGGAATCTTCCATTTTGATAAGGGTCACAAATTCCTCAAGGAGTGCATTAAAGACTTCTCCCGTCGATTTGAGTCTACGACACGGATGAGTGGCGGCCCTGATCTTATGACACACGTCTACCTTCATAAGATGTGCAAAATCGGTCTTAATGAGGCAGTCCAGCTCATCGGTCCAAAGGATTACCCACCGGAGCGTTGCAACGGCGTCAACATCCTGCCCCAAATCTTCTTCTATCCCTACGGTTGGTTCGATTACAGGACGTTCTACGAGACTAAGAAGCTTCCAGAGGACTGGGCTGAAGACTTTAAGGATTCGTACGGGGTGCACTTGTACAACTCCTCTCCTGGAGTGGACAAAGCAAAGATACTGAAGCCAAAGTATTACGGTCGGTCATGGCCTGGATTTCTCTTCCTAGCAACGGAGGTGTGCCCGGTATCGCTGAACAGTGTCAGAATATTTTAGTTTAGCATTGTACTTGTGCATGTCATTGTGTTCAATAAAAGTTGATTTCTATATACGCCTTAAAGTCGTGCGGTTACGTGCAAGCAAGCTTCTTCAATCTTTTTATGGCATCTATGTATATGTGTTCTTTTTCTTCTGATTCGGTGAATCCCCCTTTGGCTTACTGCTGACGGCTTAGCGGGCTAAAACCCTCACTACTACTCTATAGCTCTACCTGTTCAAGCGTGGTTTCTCCGTCCGTCTTCCTTCAGATCTCTTTTGCACATGCAAGTCTCACATTAGACTTCCAGAGTGAAAACCAAACAATGATTCTATTTTCCGCTGCAGTGCATATTCAACCGGAATAATGACATTTACCCGAGTGTTGTTTCTTCTCAACTGCATTCTAACAGTTGTCCGCTCAAGTGAGACCGACGTGTGTCACGAGTCTTCCATCGAGTGTCCGTCTCCACTAACGACCGTCCAGTTGCCCGTTTTGGAGCCGGAATGGGAGTCCAGGGAGAAGATGTTCTTCATCGAGTCCTCGGATAAGAGGTTTCTGGATGCGAGGCAAGCATGTGCAGTGGAGTCGGCTGTGAGGAATAACGATGCAGAAGTGGCTAATATTGTGATAATGACTGCAAAGGAATTGGATTTGAAGAATAATGCGACTTGTCAACTCTACAAAAGGTGAGTAACCAAACTTGAGATATGCAGAAGAACCAAAATATTTACTTCGTCCCATTTAAGGTACGGTGAGCGACAGATCTTCTTCCGCCATGTTGACCCTGCCACAGTCTTTGCCAACACTCCACTCTCGCCCATCCTCTCAGACCTGCTCCACTCAGAGTACAAGATTGTCCAGCTCAGTGACGCCCTCAGACTCCTCCTCGTTGCAAAGTTTGGCGGCTACTACTCTGATCTGGATATGGTCCACTTGAAGCCGTCCAACGGCCTCAAGAACTTTGTCTCTGGCGCTCAGTTGCACAGGTACAACGGGAAGGAGATGCTCAAGAAGGGCATTGGGAGTAAGGTAAGAGGATGTAAAATAATTATGTAGATACCAATAATGAATAACCTTTCCGTACAACAGCTTGCCAATGCCATGTTCCACTTTGACAAAAGTCACCCGTTCCTTGAAAAGTGCCTCGAATCTTTTGCAAGAGAGTTTAACGCCGATGAAAGGTTAAGTGGTGGTCCGGATCTCATGACGACAGTATTTATCAAGGTAATTAACAAAACAATGTAAAAGATGAGAAAGTATAAAAAGAACACTTTTCAGGACATGTGTAAGGAGCGAGTCCCCATCTCAGCATCCACAAACATCAGCCCTCGTTCCCACCCTGCCTCCCTTTGCGGCGGAGTCCACATCCTGCCGCAAGAGTCCTTCTACCCGTTCGGCTGGTTCGAGAGCGACGCGCCCTACAGCTGGAAGCGCCATCCAGACGACTGGCGGGAGGAGTTCAAGGACTGCTACGGCGTGCATTTGTACAGCTCTGCAGTGGGGGCGAGGAGGCCGGTGCAAGGGAAGCGGTTTCATGGCAGGGACTGGCCGGCAGTGTTGCAGCTGGCCGTAGATCATTGTCCGTTGTCGCTGGACAGTCAGAGAATGTTCTGATAGGAAGAATGCAAATTGTGATAATCCAAATGGTGAATATAATATAAGTAAATAGTAGAAAGTAAGCTAAAATGTCCAAGAATATTCATTATAACATGACGCGGTGCAATGATTACTCAAGCAAGCTAAATATTAAGAGGGAAAAGAGTTGTTATGTTTTACCTGTCATTATGACTGGCCAAGTTTATTTAAAGCGACCACGTGAGACCATTAGTAACACACGAAGATTGAAAAGCTACCTGGCAGCAAGCATGTTTCACAATACGGGAATATTCTTATTACTTTTGTTCTTTGTTAATGACTGTCATTGTCAATTAGTAAGTGATAATGAGATTTGCTTCGCGGACAGAGAAACGTGCGACAACATCGTTCATGCCGAGTGTCCATCCAATGACATCATAGATCTAACTGAAATCGAAGCCGATTGGTCGAACCGTGACAAGATGATCTTCATCGAATCCGCGGACAACTCCACGCTCAACCATCGCCAAGCATGCACCCTCGAATCCGCCATTGACCACTCTGGCGGCATTCCCGCCCTCATGATCATGACATCAAGAACTCTTCAGCTGTCCAACAATGCCACATGTCACCTCTTCAGGCGGCACTCTGAGCGGAGGCTGTTCTTTAGGTTCGTGGACAAGGATGAGTTGTTCAAGGACACCCCGTTGGAAGAACTGTGGCTTAGTGGAGCGATTCAAAAGTCTGAGCATTCCATGGTACAGACATCAGACGCTATGCGGCTCGTGCTCATGCTCCGATACGGAGGGTTCTACTCAGACTTGGACGTGGTCTACTTCCGACCGTTCGGACATCTGCGCAACTTCATATCCGGAGACAGACTTGACTTCAGGTCACAGCTCAATTTGGTCAAGACGACACCTGGTCCGATGCTCAATAATGCCGTGTATCACTTTGACAAGGGGCACGAGTATGTGAAGGCATGTCTGGAGGAGTTTGCTAGTGGCTACAGTCCGGAAAGGAGGCTGAGCGGGGGTCCGGAGCTCATGACAAGAGTGTTTCTGCAAAACATGTGCCAGGCGACACAGGGAGAATTGAAGTTGAGTCAAAGAAGCACCATTGATCCCACAGTATTTACACCGGATAGATGCAAGGTAAGATTAGTGTAGAAAACAGTTATATTTTGACCCCATTCATTTTATATTTAGGGCGTGACATTGATGCCTCAATCTCACTTCTACCTCTACGGCGTGTTCGAGAACCCGTTTTTGTTCGTCGACAAGCGCAGCCCATCAGAGTGGGCAGAATTCTTCAGCGAGTCGTACGGACTCCACTTTGTCGGCTCGAGCACGGCCACCAAGAACCACAAGATCCGGCATCCAAAGTACTACGGTGGAAGCTGGCCGGGATCCCTCTACCTCCCCGTCACACACTGCCCAATATCATTCTCCAGCGAGAGTGTATTTTAAACTTGTGACACCTCTTCGCCTGGACTCTGACTCATCCGCCTCCTTGATGCTCTCCGCAGACGTGAATCCGAGGTTGTAGTTGCGGAGGACCTTTGGGTAGATGACGGGGTTCTCCTGGAGCGCCTCCTGTTTGTAGCTGCCGTGCGTGCTGGAGGAGAGGTCGGAGGAGGGCCGGCGGGAGGGGAGTCGTAGGGAGGGCAGTTTGCGACGGAGGGGAAGCCGGAGGGAGAGAGAACGGCGGAACCGGCTGCCAAGGTTACGGGGGTCGGGGCTGTGAATGGACCTCGAGTCATTGGAGCTATAATATAGAGCTTAATAATGCAATTGTTATATATACCTTTAAA
>LR139404.1:0-69440 GCA_900659605.1 Tisbe holothuriae | reverse complement strand
TCCTTCTCCGGCTGGTCCTCTCCTCAAACAACTCCTGCTGTCCGCCATTGAGCAGCTAAGATATCAATGGTGCCTTAATTGTCCGTTACCTTGCATAATATTCCCTTACCAGGCTGGGGTTCGACTCCCTGTCGTGAAGTTGCTTTTCCGGTCCCGGATCTCTGCCCCTGCCCTGGATGTACATGCTCTTCCACGAGCTCATGCCTCAGCACTGACAAAGCCAGTTATGTGTTGAAATCGTACTTCTTCTACCATCGTCACTCTCCTCTCTCTCTCTCGTGGTGGTTGTTTGAAGGGCGCGCGTAACAAGGAAGCCTTTCTCGACTCGGCCTTATCTCTATTTTCCGTCATTTAATTAAAAGGACGGTAGAGGATTAAGAAGGATAAATTGTATTTAGGATAGGCGGGAATGGAAAATATTTAATGATCAAGAACGCTGCTATGTTGCTGTTATTTCTACAGGGGCATGAAGTTGTCATTATGTATTACTTAACCCAGAAGTCATCTATTATTTCCATCATTTAAAATCGTCCCGAAAATGCTTCAGAAAAAATTCACTTTAATATATACTTGCTATTCAAGGCGCGGTAGCAATAAGTGTTAAATTAATGAAATAAAACAATAAATATATACCCTAAGTAAGTGACATACAAAGCTGCAGAGGAATCATATTAGGATAAACAGGATTCTGGGTCGGATTTGTTCAGCACCAAATCTATTTTTCTCCCGCAAATCCCTCTTTTCATTCACGCAACCTCTTTTTTTAAAATAGACTAATATTAAAAAATAACGACTTAAAACTAAGTTAGGGTCAAGTCTCCTATAATTGCCCTTTTTAAACTTGTCTAATTGTTTAAGGAATTAGTACTCCAATTATTCAATTTATAATTGACCAATCATGTTTACTAATGAGGTGCCCAATTGTTCAAATTTAATAGAGAAGAAGTCAAAATATAATTGTACTTAATGGTTTTGAAGGTAAGAAAAAAAAACAGAATTAATTGGAATTATATTCAGCACAAAGTTATTCAATACCAAATATGTATTTTAAATAAACTGTACAATAGTTGACATATTTAAAATAGTTTTAACATAATTTACGAACCATCTCCTTAATTATTATCCATGTAAAATACTTTTAACTCTTTCAATGCAAAAGCTAAGTAGCCACACACAATAATGTGAGTCTAAAAACGGTCAATCATTATCGCCTTGAAGAAGCGAGTTGATTTGTGACATCAATTAGGCCGTTGTGGTTAGAGAATGTTTCATTTTCGAAGAATGTCGCTTCCAAAAGTAATTTTTCTTGCAGCAAGTGCAGTTTTTGGACTCCTCCCACTCAAAGTTCTCCTAGCTGCATCACTTCATTTTCAGCACTTCTCCTTCTCTCTCCCTCTCTCTCACACACCATCGTCTTGGAAAAAATTGTGCTGCAGTCAACAGCGAAAAAGGTCCATCTAGCAGATTTTAATGGCTTTCTGATTATAGATCTGGCAGCAGAAGAAGAAAAAGAACTAAGGCGAGAGGCACGTACACTGAAGAGAACATCTTGCCTTCACAACAACATCAGCAAGTGAACATTAGAATGCTTCGTTTACATGAGTTATGGCAGGAAGCTGAGGAGGCAAGATCGAAAATAGATTTATTTCGCTGCTACACGTAGAGTACGTCAAGCAGTAGCGTCGCTCCTCGCAGAGGTGTCATTTTAACCTCGCTTGTTTTCGACTATAGTTATTGCATCTTGTGTCCTCCTCCTCCTCCTTCTACGTTTGCAGGTTCAAAATGTCACCGTCGAATGCATGTGGCCATAAAGCATCGAGCGAGCGAAAAATGAACGGGTAACGATGTTGGATGAGAATTCTCTTTGTCTTTGAACCGAGTTTACACCACTGTTTATCTCTCTCTCTCGATGTCTTACGCCTCCATTTCCACCCCCTTTTATTTTATATCTCTCCAGCCTTCAGTGATGAATGGTCCAGCGGACTTTTGATTAATTCCCTGAAATTATAGTCGCAGACTCGCTGTGCCGCAACAGCCAGCTACTCACTCCATCTAGCCAGCCAGTAAGCGCATACGAGCATCCATGGCATAGGTGAACAGGGGAAACAAACAGAGGAGGCTAATTGAGGCACATGCTCCCAGGTACGTAAGTCTCAAGAGCCATGTATGGCTTTGCGGCGGTTTTTGGCTTCCGACATCAACATTGCAACATGAGTTATGATCTATAAAAGCCAGCTTATGGATCAGCCAAGTGGAGAAGGGAGAGAGAGAGAAAAAAAGATAGAGAGGTAGTAGCAGAAGAAGAAGCAGCATTAAGATAGCAATCACTGCTTGGCTGCCTGACATCTAAATGTGATGTTCAATGAAGTGGTTATTGACTCACTCTCCGGTCCCAAATCAGTTTTGACAACATACTTTCGGTTCCCCCTTTTCTTTTGTTTAAAACCCTTGTGACCGCAGGCCAAGCATGGATAATATCATTAGGAGAGAATGCTTAAAACGAACCCTTTTATTGAGTCATGACAGAGGAAGGGAAGTGCGTTATCGGAAAACCGCAGGACGGTAGCCATGAAAAGAACAAGGAGAAGGGTGCCACTAATTAAGACGACATTCATGTGCCTCTACTGACTCTATATCCATTAACAAGACACAACAAGTGAACATTTCACGACTGTCAAACCTATTGTTATTAGTGTTTTTGACGGTCATTTTGTCACTCCATGCAAATATTCTCTCCTCTTCTTCCTGATCGGCGTAACCTTCTTCTTTTTCCTCGATTTTGCGCCGTTTTTCTGCTCCTCTGCCTCTGCTAATGATTCCTTCGGAAACGGCCAATTTCTTTTTGATCGCGTTGTCGCGTGCGTCCGAAATCGATGATTGCGCCCCGTGCAAAAAAACTTTAGATACCCGTGAAGCCATTTTCCTCCTCCTCTTCTAATATCGGCAAGGCGGTGCTTTACTCGATTGTTGTATCTTTATCTCTCCTCTCATCGGCCTGTTCATTTATCAAGACCGACCGGAAAAGTCAAATTGTTTCAAGAAGGTGCCATAATGGAGATGATGACGATAAAATGACTTGATTGGTCACTTCCACCAGAGAACCGGTTTGTTTACTCGTACTGGTCTGACCTGAAGACGCCATTTTGAACCCCGAAATAACATCCACATTTCCATAGCATCTGTTTACCTTTTGTTTTCCTGACTCTATAACTTAAAAATAGCTCGTCTCTTAAAAGGTGGAAAAAATGGTTTTCTTTCTTGCAGCGGCTACCACCACTCTAGTGCAGTTGGGTCTTAATTACATACTTTTGACATGAAGCAGCCTGGCTTAAATATATCTAAATGCACACAAGAGCAGCTTGCTCGCAGCTAGCGCTCGAGGCCGGTAATGTCAGCCATACTACTAGCAGTGGACGGACGACTGTTTATCTAGGTCTTAAAAGTTATTAATGACCATTTTCTTGAGAGGGAAAATCATCATTAATCCATCGGACACTTCTCGCCTCAAAAATGTTATTAATGACAAGCACGTCAAACAGATCAAACAAGGAATTTGGTCTCGGCTCAAAAATCGACTCTTCGCTCAACATCCGCAATAAAAGGTAGCTTTGGGGCACGAATGAGGCTATAAATGTGCCATTTTGCCGTGTACAAACACATCCCAGTGGTTTTATTAGACCCGCTTCCGGTGCTCAGTCGGACAAATCGCTCTGGGATCAGGTTTTAAATACGCTTTTTATGCGCGTTAAACGTTTTTATATCTCTGTTCAAGAAGACCGAACTCGATCGTCTTTTTGCGCTTCGAGTTTTCCTGGATTTCAAAAAAGCGTTTTTTGGTCGAGATTGATAACGTAATGACTTCAAAAAAGGCTTTCTGTCAAACGCAAAGAGCTGAACGAGATGTAAGAACGTGGTGCGGAGTAAAATAAATGCCATTTCAATCATTGTTCAAATGTTTCGACTCGGTTTCGAGTCCCTTTCCATTCACTTCCGAAGGCCGTCGCCATTCGTAAACCGCTCACTCACTCAACTGCTCGCTCGGCGAGCGAGAAGAACGAAGAAGACATGGAACAGAAGAAAAAGGATTTGGCCGAATCCGTCTCAATTATCGAAATTGGCAACATTTGAGAGCAAAAAATATGAAAATGAAATCCTTCGCTGGTGATGATCGATTCGAAAAAGCCTTTTGAAGTTTGAATGCTGCAAAAAGCGCGCCACGGCGTCACATCCGAAAAAGGATTTTTAAAGTCTGCTGCAAAATTGTTCTTGCAAGAGGAAAAATCTGACCCCGTCTTCTCTTCCATGCATTGGCTAATCGGCATGAATTACATCCGGACATATAAGAAGATCGGTCTTATTACTGCAATTACGTTGACAAAAAATGCCTCGTAATGTTGGTTTCCCCAATCACCCCCTTCTCAGTCTGGCGCCAGGGATGCAGAAAAAGTAGTACGATATTATGCTATATTTTTAGCTGCATGCTCGATCGGCGCCCATGTCCATTAAAAAGAGTTGAATGCCCTCAGCCGATGTCTACCACCACAGTTAGCTAGCTACAGTGGTGAGTTACCAAAGTCTTAAGACGGACTGGATGTTGCCGCCCCCTTCTTAAGTCCACTTCTCAGAGATGCTGAAAACAGGGCATTTGTCACCGTCTACTTACGGGCTGTTGACTTCTTCTATGGACAAGTTCTTCTCAAGGCTGCTGCGCTGACCACTTGACAAAAGCATGTTTTTATCTCGTAGCTTCTTTCTTTCTTATTTCTTGTTCTCATGGACGACGATGCCTGGAAGAATGAAAAAGAAAATTGTTATTTCATAAACCCGCTTGTTTTGATGGAGCTCTCTATAAAACGGTAAAAACGACACTAAAAGGTGTTCAAAATTTAAACTATAGGCTCTTGTTTCAAAATGGTATTATATCTGTTTTATAGGCACGAAAAATTGCCACTTGTGCTTCTACAATGAAACCTTCTCCTACGTGCACTTCAAGCTGTGTCAATCCAGTAAAAAATATACGAGGTCAGTTTAATTGTTAAAACTGTAATTTATATCTATACATCACCATCAAGTGTTTCCAACGTCTGATATTGGATTGTGTATTATTTACTAGCCCCGTTGTACAATAATGTATATACTTATTTTAAACCTTGGTGACTATGACAATCCATTCTTCTTCTTCTCTTGTATGTATTACTTCAGCTACAAAGGCTCTGCTGCTGTGTTTTCTTTCAACTGTTCGTCCATTGCCTTCTTTGCCGCCAATGCCGTATAATTCGTAAAAGAACTTCTTGAGGACAATACCAATTCAAGATGTTGACAAAAAGTTCTTCTCGGAGATGCTTTTTGCCTCTAATTCTGCCCTGTCATTTTCTGCTCAAGAGTGGCAATAGAAAAAGGAGCCGGCCACAAAAGCAAGAATAATGATCTTAAAACTCTTTTCTTCTTCATTCAATAATTGCTTCATTGAGACAAATAAAATTTCATGTTCCATTTCTGGAGTTGGACGACCACCAAGTGGATTTTCAACTGGTGACAGAAGAGAGGAGCAAAAAGCAAGTAGTCAGATAGTGATCTAACAGAATCAATGGACATAAACTCAATCCTGTTAATGGGTTCTCACCAGATTACTCTAGTATGGGACTTTAGGTGCATGTTAATAATCGATTAAATAATGGCCTTTATGAGAATTGGTTACCATAATCATTAATTGAAAACTTACGAGTAATACAAGCTTGACAAAAAAGTGTAGTGAATTACTACGTATTGGCAATTTGTTACTACCCATTTTAATATATAACAAAATCTATATAAAAAGTGGTTGTGCATAAACTTCTTTTTTGACATTTCCCCGTCCCTCCTTCCTCTACTCACCCTGGCAAACCAAAATTCCTCCACACACCAAAGTTTCCTCCAGCTCCAGTTTTTGATCTACAGCAAACAACACACACACGAAAATATGTACGGAGCCCATCATATCAATGACAGCCAGAAAAGAAGCAAGAACAACTTTTAGATCTGAATTGAAAACACAAAAAGTGTGTAAACTGCATGCAACAATTCCTACGTTTTATGCATGCAATAATCATTTTTAAAAGAACCTCCATGACAAAGCTGTGTAAACATCCACTGGGCTTTACATTGAAAAGTATGTTTTAATCAGCAGCAGCAGTAGCAGCCAATTATGTGGTAGCACCGTCTGATGAAAATTTCACCATAATTTGGTCACCTTTTGAGAGACTTCTGCCCAACTGTCATGCATACACACATTATTATTATGCTGAGTTCTTTCCCTCTCTTCCATGTTTCACTTGACTCAGCGCGCTGAGCGGAACCAGCAGCAGAAAAAACTGCGCTTCGGTTTCCCTCTAAGCAAACCTGAATTTTTGGCCTTTAAAGGTCAGCCTCTGCCCCATCGAGGTGCCCAACGTGATCTACGTGACACGCCCGTTCGACCGGTCCGTCTGGCACCCCGCCAAGACGACTCCTAGTCCATCTTCAACTCTGAGGCGATCGGCGCCATCTTGGTTTCTGAACTGAAGTTCATAAGTGCCCTTTGAGGTGACCTTTGCCCCACAATGAGCCCTCTGGGGTTCAAACCGGTGGTAATACGCTTTATACTCACCTTTGTGCTTCCTTCTAGCTGCATCATGTCCGCGCCACCCACCGACTCCAACGCTGCCACGGGCAACACCGGCACCGGCGCCCACTCTGATGAGGGGTCACGTCCAACGAGGAGTGAAGGCTCTCGCAGGAGCCAGCGCCAGTCCAAGCGGTTCACTCCCTACGGCACCAGCACCAACGCTGGCACAAAGGCCTCAGCGGTCTTTAACGAGGATGATCATGACGACCGCGATGAGTCTGCGTCCCGTTCAAGCAGGAGGGGACCGCCCCCTGCCCCTCAACGGACTGTGAAGCTCGTTCCAGGTAGTGCTCCGCCGCCCCCAAGCCGCACTCCCACTGTGGCCCCGCCCGGCTCCTCCGGGCTGCTCAGCGGTCCTCCCATCTCCTACGCGGAGCACATCATGTCGATGCCCAGTGCCCTGCTGGAATCCCTGAGAAGCTCAGGGGCTCTCGTGCCCCCGCCGGCTTCACCCTCATCGCAATCGTCGACGGCCACCGGTGGAACGTTGCGGCAATCAACCAATGTGCTGCCTTCCTCGACCAGGCAGGACCTTTCGGGCGGCTACGATGGAGGTGATCGTTCTCGCTCTCGTTCCCGCACACGAGGGGGAGCGCCTAGCCTGGCCTCCACCCGGGACAGTTCAGTCCCAAGAGACGATCTACTGGATGATCTCATGGATGACGACGCGGACTGGAGCAATGACTTCGACGCGACCACCAAGCGCAACATGCTGAATGATCAGCTCTTCATGGTAGAGCACGCGTTGGGCCGCCGCCTGACCGTCAAGACGGACGTGCTTTATCGTATGACCGGGTTCAACGACCCGTCCAAGGCGTTCCAGGATATCTACACTGCCATGAAGGACGCTCTGTTTGCTCAAAAGATGGGCCAGGCCGTGACCCTGCCGGACTTTCTTGTTGTGGAACCCCAGGGCGGACCACATCCCAACCCAAACCAAGTAAAAGGGTTCAGCCAGCCCTGCAAACCGGTCTTCAAACTACCCTACCCGCCCGGCAACATGCTCCAGGCGCTCCAACACCTACTGGGGAACTCCGTGGACTGGTCTCTGCTGCCGTCCAACTTCCACTCGGCGCTTGGGGCCATGCGCCCACCAAGCCCTGGACATCTCACCTCTCCCGGCCTCGCACGGGGAGGAGCACCGGGCCTCAGAAGGGAGTCCACCTCCGGTCTAAGGTCACCCAGTCCGAGAATGAGCAGCTGGGCTGACGAAGCCGAGCGCGAGGAGATTAAAAGACTGCTTCAAAAGCAGCGCCAAGGTGAACGTGGTGGCCGCCATCGCACACCTTCCCACGAGGACTTCAGCCCTCGGCGCCCTGGTCCATCAAGGCCAGCCAACGGTCAGGTTGCCCAATCTGGGTCCGATCGTGAAGGAGCAGGAGGGGCTCCCAGTGGGTCAAACCACTCCAGAAAAAGATCTCAACAGGGGGATAACGGTCGCAGGTCAAACGACCGAGGACCAGGCCAAGCTGGAGCTGGAGCTGGCATGCGTAAGCGGACCAGCTTCGTCGGGCTGAAAGGAAATGGCCTCATTTATGTGAAGGGTGGAGACAAATCCAGCCAGATCATTCCCAAGGCCACGTTCACGTCCTTCCGCCCAAGGCTGGGCAAGTATATTGCGGACAAACGTATCCCAATCATCAGCGCGGACTGGAGGCCGCCGGGGCTGATCAAGGTGATCACGAGGACCATCGATGGTGCGAATGAACTTGCCAGCTGGATCAAAACCCAATCTCAGGACGGGATTGCCTTCTCCTGTGAGGCTCAAGCCAGCCGTCAGGGCTTCGCCATCAGGATCCAGGTGCCTGCTTCCATGCAGGAGCCGGAGGGCGACATCTTGTCATCATTCTGGTCAATCAATGACCTTCCCCACCAGGGGAACATCGTGGGCAGAGCCAAATCCCACTTCTTCCCTGCCAAGGAGCCGGGCGCCGCCCAGGCGAGGGAGATCGTGGTCTCATGCACCCCTGAGCTGCTGGGCCCAATCCAAAGGAGACGCCGTGAGAACCCAAGGGACTCTCGCATCTGGTCATGCCTCCTGTCGTCGCTGCGCGTCTGCTATGACCTCGATAAAGCCGCCGAATTCATGGACAGGCGGGGCTTTACTGAAGACGGACAACCCATCCCTCACAACCCACCCGCTCAGGCAGCCGAACCCATGCAGCTCGGCGGAGGCGAACAGGTGTCCGAAAAGGACAACACGGACAACGAGCCACCCACGGAAGGTGAGGGAATCCCCTCTCTAGACGGAGCTCTTGCTACCCCGGTCACACCAGGCCAAAAGAGGAGGACTCGCATTGAGGAGGCCGACGAGGAGACGGACCCGGACGCTCTGTTTGCCCAGGAAAACTTCGAGAAGGACTACGTGGACCTGAGTTTTTAAGAAGATTGTATTGAGAGATTTGTATTTTATCACTGTGCTTTTATTCAGTTTCAACATTTTAACATTACGATGCCGATCAGATTTTTCTCGCTTAATATTCGCAGAAGCCGGGAAGCTTTTAATGAAATAAAGAATAATTTCGGCAAGGACTGTATCTTTGCCCTTCAAGATGTATCTCTTGTACAACGCATGCCACAGGGCATCAGACTATTGCGTCAGGACAAGTCACGCACGGCCATCGCCTTCCTGGGGCGCCTGGACGCGATGATCGTCCCCGACCTGTGTGACGACTGCACGACCACAGTGGTCATAAATAACAATGGTACTACCTACATTGCAGCTTCTATTTACATGCTAAAAGACCGCTCCATTGTTCGTAATATGGACATGTTAGGCAAGATTATCTCCTACAGTAAAACGCATAAATATGGCGTACTTATCGGCTCCGATACAAATGCTCACGCCCAACTGTGGGGTTATGACAGATCGTGTCCAAGAGGAGCAGCCTGCGAGGAGGCTATCCTGGATCATGAACTCCAAGTCGTACCCATCGAGGGTCCGACTTTTTCGTCTGAGAATACTAATCATCAGAGCACAATTGATGTTATTCTCCACTCCGTGGGTTTCATCCCCTCTCAAGGTCTTAAACACCCTTTTCCTCTAAGTGATCATTCACTACTGGAGGCCGTCTTTGAGGTAGGGAGTGATGATGACGACGAACCAGTCCGGATTTTAAAACGTACTAACTGGGGTGCTTTTTACAAACACGCGGAAGCTCTTGCCGAGGGACTTTCCTTGCCGGACTCATGGTCCTACAGGGAGATTAATGATTTCAGCAAAAAGCTGTTGGATCTAATAAATTCATGCTTACGCCAATCGTGCCCGGTGATCCCTCCCAGAAGTAACTCGGCGGGTGGAGTGCCCTGGTGGGATGACGACCTTCTTGACCTACGACGCAAGATGAGAAAAGCTGACAACATTAGAAGGAAAAATCCTAATAATGTCAATGTTGAACTCTTTACGTCGGCTCGGCGTAGCTACAAATATGCCATGCGCAAATCACAAAGAGACTATTTTCGGAGTAGTCTTGATAAGATGAATAACATGTCCGATGTGGGCGCTTTAAACAAGCTGGTCCAGCCCAAAAAGCACGCCAGCATCCCCATGATGTCCAAGGACGGGGACATTGGCACTTTTGAATCCACCCTGGAGGTGCTTATGGACGAGCACTTTCCTGGCTCTAGCGGTAGGGATTCCCAACCAGCCTACGGCTGTCTCCGAAAGGTCTCGCAGAATTACATAAGACGAGCATTTACTTTCGTGAATGTCGACTGTGTCAAGGAAGCCCTTCATAAATTTGGCCCCTACAAAGCGGCGGGTCCAGATGAGATTCAGCCGGTGGTTCTGCAGAACCTCCCTGACAGTATCCTGCAAAAGCTGGTATTCCTCTACAGGGCATGCCTAGAGCTCGGTTTCTGCCCCGACGCATGGCGTGAAGCAACCGTCATCTTCATACCGAAAAATAAACCAGCTCACACTGGTCCACGAGACTTTCGCCCCATTACGCTGACCAGTTTCTTCCTGAAGGGCCTGGAAAGGGTGGTACTCTGGAGACTTGAGCAAACTACTCTGAGAACAAAACCCCTGAGTGTCAAGCAACACGCCTTTCGCCAGGGCTTCTCCTGTGACTCCGCGCTGAGCGCAGCCCTGGGCCTCATGGAGGAAACCTCCTCAGGGGAGCAAGACGCCATCGTCTTAAAAATCGATATTAAAGGAGCATTTGACTGCGTCACTCCTCAAAAGGTGATATCATGCCTGAAAGCAAAAGGCTTTGCGGCGTGGTTTGTGAACTGGTTTGGGTACCTGCTAACCCATAGAATAGTGAAAGCAAAGCTGGGTAACGCCGTGAGCGTTCGCTTTCTATTCATTGGTACCCCTCAAGGAGGGGTGCTTTCTCCGATAATCTGGAATATCGTGATAGACGAATTCATCTTGTTAAGCGAGAACCTTACCCACACTGACGTCGTTGTTTTTGCCGACGATGGCTTCGGGGTCGTTTTTGGTCAAGATGCCCAGCAACTGCATGAAAGAGCTAGTCTTTTCCTTCAAACGGCCAGAGACTGGTCTGCCGGAGCCGGTCTCTCGATAAACTCTAAAACGGAGATCATGCATATTGGCTCCAGGGTAACGGACCCCCTGCCGCTCAGCTACGAGAATGAGCACCTCCCATACAGATCTACTGTCAAATTCCTGGGGGTTCTTTTTGACTCCAAACTAACCTTCCGTAAACACATGGAAAGTAAAGCTCGCCTAGCCAAAGCAGCTTTAACAAAGGCTTCGGCCTATCAGGGCAGATTCTGGGGTCCGAGATCTCAGGTAATCAAATGGCTATATAATACCGTCATCAAACCCAGCCTATCATACGGCTGCATCGTCTGGGCCAGCCAAATCACCAGGGACGACATAAACATGTTCCGTCAGGTAAACCGACTTGCCCTGAGGTGCATGGCACAGATCAGAACCGGGACCCCAACCATGGGCCTGGAGATGATCTTTGACCTGCCTCCCCTTGATCTCTTTATCAGAAACCAGGCAACTAAGACGCACCTCCGTCTGACCTTGCCACCAGTCCTCCCTCCTCACAGGCTTGACTGGCAGCTCTCCCTAGAAAACCTGGGTATCACGCACGGGGCTTACGACAGAACCTCTGCCAGAGTTGCGTCTCGCAAGTTTGACGTCAGCCTGGATGGCTCCATTCCTGACTCCGTGAGCTCTGTCCACGTTTTCACCGACGGTTCAAAAACCCCAAGCGGTGTGGGCATGGGGGTCGTCATCTATGACGGAACCACCGCTACACACCTATTTTCGGAGCGCATGCCCCACATGAGTTCTGTCTATGAAGCAGAATTACAGGCCATTAATATGGCTGCAGAGCAGCTGTCTCGGCTAAAAATCAAGGGCCGTGAGGTTCATATCCTCAGCGATAGCATGTCGTCGCTTATGACTCTCAAGTCTTCCAAAATTACCTCCAATTTGGCTCTCCACACCAACTTCAAGCTCTCTAACCTCGGTGTTGCAAACAAGGTCACTTTGCACTGGGTTAAAGCTCATGTAGGGATCGAAGGCAACGAGCAGGCTGACTCTCTTGCAAAACAAGGCACGAGGCAACATGGCCCCTCTCGCTTTCATTTCAAAACGCCTAGGGCACGGGCTCATTCTCTATTGGACAACAACATGTTCAAAATTTGGCAAAGCAAATACCAATCAACGTCTGCATACAGACAGACCAAGTGCTGGTTCCCAGAACGCAGGCCAAAACTCTCAGCCCAAATCCTCCGAAAGGGTCGTGTCCTGACAACTGAAATTGTCCATGCCATTACTGGGTTCAATAACCTTCAGTATCACTACCACAACATGCACAAGGTCGACAACAATCTCTGTCGCCTCTGCCATGAAGACAAGGAGGACTTCGTCCACTTAGTCTACGACTGCCCAGTTCTCTGGCAATCAAGCCTAGAAATCCTAGGAATGGAAGGCCCCCGTGTTCGCTGGACCCTCTCTGGCCTCGTCAAATTCATGAATCTGCCAATGGTGGCGGAGCTTCTCGCAGACCGCCCTGAGTAACCTTTACTGTTATTAAATGTGATGCTATTTGCTGTACTATCGTGCCCGGATTGTAAAATTTGTGTAAATTGTATACTTAACATGTATTGTTTGTCAAGTCGATCTCTTGTGGATAATTCAACTGTATAAGTGTGATCACGTGCTGTTAAGGCAGAGATTAAACAATAAACAATAAACAATAAACTCTTCCATGTTCTCTCGCTTGAAGAAGCCGAAGAGGGAAAATCAAGTCCGTTTGAATACGCTTGCGCAAAGTAGGAGAAGCTGTGATGCCATCTGCCGCAGCATTGAGCTTCTCACATCGTCATTGGCTGGATTCTGAACGGGAGAATAGAAAGCCGTGTTTGGCACACTTGATGCGAAAACTGTAGCTAACAGTCATTTCTCCCCCTCCCACTTCTCTCTTGTTTTTGGGCGGTCGATTTCTCTGTCTTTCTCCTCCTCTGGCGCCACTCTGTCCAGAAAACACAACCATGAGTCTCTCTCTGTCGGTTCTTTCTCTGTCTGTCAGCTCACAATAGCCGTGGGCAAAGAAAGAAGAAAGAAACCTTTGCTTGTCTTTCGTGCGTTTCGTTCGTTTTCTTGAACCAACTTTGCTAGCAGTTGCGTCTTTGCCGTTGTCGTCCTCTTTGCATGTGGCAGATGTCATAGCATGCCATGCCATCAAAAAGAGAAGAGATGAAACCTCTGCTTGGACGAAACGTATACAAATGATCTTAGGAGGAAGAAACTAAACTAAAAATATGCCACTCCAGCTATATGTACATATATAAAAATGTCTCCATTTTCATTCCAGTTCATAGTTTAGAGACTCATTTCCAAATATAAAATTCCTTGTATGGTATCTAACAACAGGCTCATGAAGTTTAAAAAATATCAATATGTGCGAATCTGGCCTCTCTATACGACTTCCCAGTTTTTCTCCCTTTTATTCCTCAATTGTAGCCCAGTTAATCCTATTAAGATAGAATGACACTTTAAGTGGATAATTGGCTCTCTGCGTCTGAAAACGAGTTTTCCTTCTTCTCCATCTCGCGTAAGTCACCCAGTCACACTACTACAAATACTCGCACACTTCTACTGAAGCAAGCACGTGTGGGTGGCTATATTTGAAGCCATTGATGGGGTTGTACACAGATTTCCAAACTATAGCTCTATATGTCTGTGGCAGTATTAGAATTAGAAAGAGTGACACATATCATCATCTAGCTGTAGGACAAGGTCGCATGTTTTGGAAGAAGAGTGAAAGTCCTCAATTAACTATTTCGCCTCCTCCTCCTCTCCGGTTGAACAAGCAGAACCAATTCCAATTTTCCCCATTGATGCCTCCGATAATCGGACCATAATATCACTCCTCACACTTCGTCGTCAACAGAACAAGTCTCTTTAGCAGAATTGATCGGCCAATTAGACATCTTTTCCCCAAGACTCAGTTTGTGGAGTGGGCTCGGCGATAATTACAGAGCACGCTCAAAGTGCTTAATTACTATACTAAGAGAGTACTGCCGACGACGCATTTTCAAGGCCAGAAAGTGAGAGTGAAAATCAATCAGAGCCCGTTATTGCATTTTAGCACCTCAATTTAGATCATCATTGTCAGACAATTTTTTATCATGTTATCCCCGGAGTTTCGGTGGCATTTGTTTTTGTTTTGACAATATTCGTTTGTTGATGGATCACCGGTAGCTTTTTAATTCCGAGGAGTCCACATTGTCAATCATCATGGCCAGAGGCGATGGTGACGCCAATCTGCAATAGCACCTTTCCCTCCTCGGGGAAGAGGGAAGAGGGAATAAGTCGTGAAAAGCTCCTCCGTGCAGCCAACGCGCGTTATTAGCATAATTAGCCCCAGACTGGACCAGACATCAATCATGATTTTGCCTGTAGTCAGGGCGAGGGAGGGGGAAGCAGAGCGAGCGAGAGGGGCATAAACGCACATGAAACACGAAAGGCATGTTGTTCCTAAACTAAAGCTTGAAAAATCCATATAGCTGAAGATTCATTATTACAGTTTGACCCTCTATAACTGACTAATAAAGCTCATGTCACAATTAAAGTTGCAAAGTAGTAAAAAGTCATAAATCAAGCGGCGAGTTTCGAGATTGGAATCTCATCGGAGATTGCACGACCAGGTTCAGAATTCGTAAACACAAATTCCCGCTTAATTGGAGACTTTTCAAAAAGTGACAAATAATATATTCCAACAAGTAGAGCTTTGCCACAAGTCTGTATGAATAGAGCCCCTTGTTCTCCTGCTCATAACTCTCCGATTTTTCATGCCATTGCGCAGTCCATTACTTGGGAAGAACGTCACACGTCGAAGACGACTTTGTGTTTTTCCTGCTCTCCATTCTGTCTTTACTGGGTACTACTAACTCAGTACTACTACAACTACTGCTCGCATAGAAAGAGGAAGGGGGAGGAGAAGAAGAAGAGAAAGAATCGTCGAACTCTATGCTGCGCTGGCTGCAGTCTCATAAATCCCGATATACACCGGCTACGTTTGATTTATATTTGCTCTTTCCTCTTTTCTTCCTCCTTCTTGACGACGTCGGCCTAGCTTCGAGTATTGTTCTCCTCCTTCTCCCTCAAAGAAGAAGAAGGGATCTCGAGGGGAACTAAGAAGAGAGAGAAAAGAGAGAGAGAGAGAGAGAGAGAAGTTTTAACGTCAGCAGCAGCAGCAAGACTTGCCTGCTGCTGCTGTTTCGATCGAACAGCCAACTCTGCCGCTGTTCCTTCTCAGACTGAAAGTGGGCGAGACTCAGTATAACAGATTGTCCTCTAATTACACCCCTGTCCTAGAAAGAAAAGAGAGAGAGAAAGAAAGAAGTCGAGCCCGGGAACGGCAGCAAAACTAAAGAACAATACGAAGAGGGAGAGAAGAGGGAACCGACATCACTACTGCTGCTGTTACCAGTGTTATACCAGTGCAGCTAATGCACCACTTCATAGCTGTTCTTTCTCTCTCTCGCTGGCTGCTGTAGCTGCAAAAAGTGCATTATTGGAAGTGGAAATGAGGGAGGTGCCAGCTACGATCGAACGAAAACAGCTTTAAAACGACGGTGTTTTATAAATAAATGACAGAGTGACCTACAAAACTCGATTTCGCAATGAACAAACAAGACTTGCTAATGATTGTTCGTGTCGTCATCGTTAGACCGTAAAAGAAAAATAAATAATAATAACGCTTATAAAATATAGTCGTCGCGACAGATCTTCATTAGGCGAGTTTGAGACGGTTAAAATGGTCTCTGCAGTGAGGTGAGGAGAGAAGAAAAAAGTCTTGTTTTCTGTTTCGGATTGATGGCTCAGCACATGCCAATAGTGGAGAAAAAGGAAAACTGGTTCAGACTCTCTCTCTCCTTTTCATGCGTGGCGGAAAATCACCAATGGGATGCTTCACAGCTCATGTGATGAAGATACTTTTTTGTTTGTTGAATTCTCTCTCTCTCTCTCTCTTGGTTTTAATTGCGCCGAGTTGAATCTGAACCGCAGCTTCCCCGATTTGATGATTGAACAAACAAATTCCTCTTGGCTTCTTTTTCAATGTTCCCGTTGACGGTGATTTCCGGTGTTCACACGAAGATGGGTGAGAAGCGAAAAAAGTCGCTGAAGAAGCGGAATATTTAATTGCTCTCTCTCCCTCTCCCATATGTACTTCTTATTTCCGCTGAGTGTTGCACAATATGATGGCTGAGTGAAAAAGTCGTAGCTGTAGGTGGTCCAAGCTCTTGTTCGCTCACGCGTGAATGCTCTTTACTCGATATTTGCTCTTTGACTCTTTTCTTTCTCCACTTATTTCCCACGTACATCGGTTCTTTCTCTTTCTCTTTGGACTCCCGTGGCTGGACAGCCGTTAATTGAAGAGCCCTCACGGCGGGTGACCGAAAGAAAGAAGAAAAAGAAGAAAGATCATCACGAGTAAGTCGGTGGCGGTAAACAGAACCAACTCTTCTTCTCTCCCTCAGTCGTGTCGCCAGTTCAATCATTGACTTCTACGACCGTTTTTGGCATCGGAGAACCTGAGGAGTGCGGCTCGCTAAAACAATCCTAGTCACAGTCTTCCAACAAATGTTCACCTTTTTTCAAAACTGTCTAATGAAGTATTTTAGCGAACCCCGTTTATTGACCGCTTTCGACAGCAGCAGCGTTGACTCAAGGGGATTATCACAACTAAGCGAGACCAGTCCATCATAATTCACAGCTTGCATTAAAAGCGCCGACCAAGATCGGAACGCAAGGTATTTCTGTTGACACTGCACATCTCAGGGTGGATCTCCTTCAATGTCCGTTAGAGCATGTTGGGCGTTTTCTTCGGAAGCTTGTTTTTAGATTGACATTGTGTCGGTTACAAGAAGTAAAAAAGGGTTGAAATGGATTCTGTCTAAATTGGAAAACAAATGAGTTTCTCTCCTGATTTTCCAGCGGCTTTTTCACCCTTTCTAAAAATGCAACCGAGAGTTTTCTTCCTCGGTGATGGACTCTTTATAATGGATTTCGTGTATTGGGAGGAAGAGAAAAAGTCGGATTTTACCTGTTCAGTTCAAGTCCTCTCTAACATATTAATTCCATTTTTTCCCATCTCGCATTTCTTTTGCCCAAATGTGTTGTTGATCATCATGTCAGCTTGTTGCCGAAGCTGAGTGGAAGAAAGAAAAGAAAGACCTGGAGGCAAAGAGAGAGAAGAAAGACTGATTATGAAATCCAGCCTCAAGGGCTCATTTACCATGAGAAAAGAATTAAGAATTGAAAATGAGTTGTAGATCAAAGTAGTGGCAGCTGGACGTCCTCCACTGACGGAGTGGGTACCAATATCGTATTTTTATGCAGGGGGAGAAAATATTCGAAACTTGTTCAAACTTTGACAGGGCTTAAAAATGCACAGACTTGATATTTTGTGGGGTCCTCCTCCTCCTCCTCCCTCTAAGCCTTGATCGGACGTCCCCCTCCTTACTTCTAATTCCTTGCATTTCCTGCGCTAACTTTTTCGGTCTCCTATTTCTGTCACGTTGACGTGTCGTCGCTGTCGATGATCTGACGTAAATGTCGAGAGGAAGAAGAAGAAAGAAGAAAAGTTGCAGCAAGGGCGCGGTTCAAACGATATACTGCAAACAAATGCCAGCAGGCGAGATGCATTTTGTCACTATTATACTTTTCCGTGGTGAAGGTCATGGCGAAAGGAGAGAATGGTATCAAAATCCTTTTTATCTCCTTCCCCCTTTCAACAACGCCAAAGCCGCAAATCTGGACTTAGTTACTTACGTATGCAGCAAATAGGAGCAGCAGCAGCAGAACCTTCAATTATGGGCTTATCCCTCCACCGCATTTCCATGACAGTCACCAGACTCTAAAACCACTATGAAGCCATCTTGTCTTGTCCTCCTCCCCATTGAGCATCTGACATCACTAAAACATGAATATAAACCAGAGGATTACTCTTCTGTAGCCAAATGCATGTTCGTCACAGGCACATGAAGGTGTCGCCACCAGTGGATCAATAACCAAGGAATTGGAACGAACATTTGTTTTCGTTCCCGCCGCCGAGTGTGACAATGATGAAAACGAAGCCTGATTGACAGAAATCGAAACTTTAATTCATGCGTGCAATGCGCTCTGTTATTACATTAAGGAACATGTGCAGCCGTTAAAACTTTTTACTACTGTCATCTGACAGGGAAGCACTTTTGTTTCCCCCGAATTAATTGAATTTTTAAACTTGTGGTCATACGCGTGTGCAGTCGACTTTTTTTTACCGACGGTCGGTCACTTGACACTGCAGTAAAAAAGTGGCACAACTGTCTTGCGCACACATTGGTTTTGATGATTATGCTTGAAATTGTTCAAACAAAGCACTTGAGGGAGAGAAAGAGAGAAAGAAGAGGAATGTTAGGAATTCCTTTAAACTTTCGTTCTCTCTTCAAGTGGGTTTGCTCATCCTTTAGAAGTGAAAGCAGTCGAGTTCACTTGACATGTTTGCCAACGTCAATACCAATCATGTGCAGTATTATACGGAGAGAACCCAACAGGAGTTGCGGTAAATAACGGGAGGCATATTCGACTACCAGTGTAATAGCAATCAGGCTTTAACTGGCAGCCCTGAAAGCTAGTTGTAGTAGTGTACATGCGGTCCGTTTCGATTAGAAAATAATTAGCTATGATTTCCTCTTTTCTTCTTCTCCCTCCATTGTTTGCAGAGTTGAAGTTTGGTTACAAGGAGGATTTTTGGTTACATGACGATTTCTTCTTCTTCTCCTTCTTCTTCCTTCCTTTTTGGTGCATAAGTGCAGTAGCTGCAGCATGCACGGCTTGCGGTACAAGAAAAGAAGCACAATATAACCAAACCTCACCTTGCATATGCATGACAAGTGTGTATATTTGACACAAGACCTTGCATTGGTATATTTTCTGCTCAGATCGCATGTTGGACCAAATAATCCAAGACGACAACTCTTTTTTCTTCAAGTCAATAACGGTCAACATCAGTTTGATGGATGGCGTGGGAATGACATCGAGAATAATCATAAAATGGCAAGTCCATGTCAGAAAACGAACTAAATCCTCCTCGGCCTCTTATTTGGTGCAACAATAGCGGTCAAAAGTAGAGCGGAGGTCGAATTTCAAAGAGGATTTTGCTCCTCCTCGGCCTTGGAGGAGAGGGAAAAAGAACGATTGTATTATTGTTATTTGTGAAAAGGAAGCTGCACTGGAGATATAAACTGGAGAAGAGATTGCATTCAGGCCTCAGGCGTCGAGGTCAAAAAAGAAGTAAAAAAGAAGTTTGTAGCTGCAATTCTGCATGCATTGGAAGATTCCCAATCGCGCAATTAAACGCAATCCGGCCACCATTCATCATAAAGAAGAAGAAACAGTCATAAATAAGACATGCCATTTTATTGCCGCTGAATTAAGTATTCTGAGCGAATCGAGCTTCACACCAATGCCTAACATTGGACAATCTTACCGTATAAAACGCATTCTTGCACTCATGTAGAGGGCCGACGACGTACGTCAACCAACCTTCAGTGAGTCCACTTTTTCGCGCGCGTTTTTATGTCCCTGGTTTATTTTCGACATAACCACAAACTGGGGGTCATAAAACGTTGAAGAAGAAGAATGAGACAGAGAGAGAGAGAGGCATTCGTCGTAAAAATAAGGTCCGCGTTTGCATATCTTGCAAAAAGTTTATCATGGAAAATTGGTATGACGGACTACGACGATTGTCATATAAAACGCCGCGGCGAGTCACAAGGCCAGATATTCGAACACCAGTCAGCTGAGTTCTGTACTCGATGATGCCACGCTGTCCGGCTGCTCACTCAGAAATGGATGTTACTGCCGGCAGTTAGCTCTAAATGGAATTGAATCTTCTGTCTGTGGAAATTGAATATCTCCTTCTATTGCTCTTGTGTGCAGTAAATAATGCTCTTCAATTTTTATGATACTGCTTAAGTGCGCGGTTAGGAAACGGTTCCAGTCCATATTTTCCACCTGTGCTTTTATTGTTTTCCCTCCATCGGAAGAAATAAATCACCTCCTTCTCTCAAATGTGAAATGTAGGCCAAACCCGTTTTTGGTCATAATTTTCTGCCTTTCGTGCCAACATCGCACTCTTTATCTCGGAGGAGAAGAAGAAAGAGGAAAACAAAGCAAGTGTCAGAGTGAATTATGCAAAGGGGTTTTATACGCGAACGTGTTTTCATTTCATTTTCGGCACAATGACTCACGAGAAAAGTCATTTTAGGATCTTGATGAGGCCAGGGATGCCAGATTTTGGACTTTGAACTGGCCATGAGAGGCACCTTTTTCATGTACTTGAACTCGTTTTGTTTTTCTTTTCTCATCCCTTCTAAGTACGCCTATTATCCCTGGAATAAAGCTCTGTGGGGTCGAGAGGTTGCGATTATTGCGAGGACGCATGGCGAATAAATTGACAAGTATCTTGACAGATCTCATCGCCAGAGTACCAATTAAAAACAATCAACAGTCGACGTGCGAGAGATGACCTTAAAATTAAACAACATAATGACGAAGAAGAAGAAAAAGCATCAATTGGCGCCGAATCAAGAAGAAGAAGAAACTAACAAAGAGCTCTCGAATGTAAATGCCAAGATTGTTATTAAACGTGAGCATTGTTCGTTGATTTGAACCGCAGAGAGATCTGTAAAGCGGAAATCTACTTCCAAGAATGACGAAAGCCGCAGAGAATGAAACAAACTGCGGTCGAGTACAAGAGGCGAGCTCAAGTTATTACCCAACAAACTTGACGTTATTTTCACACAATGTAAACATATCCTTTAAGTTGTTAGCCTATGATTAAGCATTATCTGCTTGTGTATTTTCTCGTGTGAAAACGAGGGTAAGCGGCCATCGCTCTCAATTTCTATTCCTTTCATTCTACCCCTAATTTAACGTCGTCTCCCACCGGCCAACGCCCAATCGTACGTATATTCCCAGTGCAGTATTTGTTCTGGCCTTTGTAGCCTTGCTGCATAAATCAAACGGACAATTGAGGGCTGCCACGTTATTGCACTCTGGTCACCACCCAACGTCGTTCAACTCCCCCGTCACTGGTAGTATCATGATGATTATTCCCCTGCAATTAATAGCCCGTTCGTTGTCGCCATCGCGTGCCTAGCGGTGGCCTAATATATTCTTCTTCTTCTTCTTCCATGAAAGTTTAACATTAATTGCTCTCATGGTCCCCATACGAAGAAGAAGAAGAAGAACGAAGAAGTGAGCTGCTAATCGGAAGGGAAAGCCATAACTCATGCATAGTAATCACTATTATGGGATGCCGACGAACGGATACGAACGGCACGGCAACAACAACGCTGCGCTGCACAAGTGTATGCAGAAGAAACAAAAGAAAGGTGCTCATTATACACAATTCGCTGCTGCTGCTGCTGCTGCTGCTACGGGGGAAATTGTTTCCGAAGCCCTGGAAAAAGTGTAGTTACAGTTGGAGCGCCGGTGTCACATACATTATACATGACGATGACGACAGAATTGATTTTTATGTTTCCGACTGGATTTCGTCATTATGGTTGATAGGCTTTCTTCTTCTTCTTCTTCTCTCACTTGGCGCGTGTTCCGTACCTTTGGACAAAGACAGAATTACATTCAGCGTTGTTTTCCAGTCAGATCCAGCTACCTGCAGAAGTCTTCCCCCAAACTGGTACTTAAAATTCGATCACATATCATATTTTTCTGTATTTCTTCTCCCACAGAAGGAAGACAGAAGTAGCTTTGGAGCCAACGACTTCCATCTGTGGCAGCTGCCTGCGAATGAAGAAGAAGAAGAAGAATTGGAAGTGACGATAAAGGTGAGATGGAGCCGACAATGGTGTTGTCAAATATAGCTGACGTATATGTTTAGATCGATAATAAGAGATGAGTGATAATTTGCTATAAAACAAAAGCCAGGTTGATTAAATGTAAAATAGACGTTCTGGGTATTTTCACGCTTTAAAGCAACGTCTCAAATTGCTTTCTCTGTTTAATGCGAAAATTGCAGATGGAAGACCCAAAATATACTGATCACGGACAATTTGAGGCGAGACAAAACCGATATTAGCTATTGTCGTATCATCATCTTCCGTGGAAATAATGGTCATAATAGTAGTATTCTAATGGAGTGAGTGTCGCGCTCTTAAAGTGATGCTTCAATTTCACGGGAAAACCACTCTTTCGGCATTTTATGCTCCACGAAACAATTTGATGTTCAAACCTTGTCGAGTGAGAGAGATTTATTTTGATGACGACGTCGCTCTCTCTCTCTCCCTCTCTACTCCTCCCTCCTCCGAACATTACTGACGCGCCTAATGATGGAAAATTACCATTTGGACGACCAAGAAGTGGAAGAAGAAGAAGAAAAACAATGCGTCAGCCAAAGACCATCTAGATCAGCTCAGCCTGCCTCATGCTGCCCCCGTCTGTAAGACTTAAATGATTGGTCATGCAGCTACAGGCAGTTTAAATGCTAGACAGGTTTCCTTTGAAACACATGTCTAAACAGTGCATATAAGTACGTAGAAGGGTAGCAGTGGTCACGAAAGTTGGTTCATGTCGCAAAAAGGGGCTAATTAAACGCGGTCTCATGATAAAACATTCCGCGAATTCCGCCACGTTTTGACGGTTTAATTGTATTACAATGTGCTGCTTGTTTGTGCAGCAGAATATGATGATGATGATACACTTCTCAGATCGACTGATAGGTGTGCAGGCTTAAAAAGAGACAGCATTTAATTACAACGTTGGAGTCCGAAAGGTAAAAGCAGAATGCTAATACTAAATATACGAAACTACGTGACTGAGGGGGACCAAAATAAGCTTACATTTTATTGTGATCACTTTCTTCTTTCTTGATTTGATTAATTATACCTCAGTTACTCATGTAGATATTGACATTTATTTGAGCATTGCAGTCACTGAACGTGTATATTTGCGATCCTATAAACTGTACCTGAAGCCATCGCTCAATTTTGATTCGGCACGCAATACGCACGTTTTCGGACCAAACATAAAATGTGGGGTCAACTTCTGTTGTTATTAATACTACTTTACATGCTATTGCCAACACTGGCGAAGAAAGAAGAAAGTTTCTCTATTTTGTTCTATCAAAAGCATATTTTATATTTTACACAGAAGATGGTTATTAATGATCTTTAAACAATTGGGCAATTTAAACTCTGTTTAGTGAAATAAAAGATAGAAAATTCAACAAATTTGCTGAGGGAAATTATAAATAGTTATAAAAATTAATCATATTTTAAATGGTTTTGATCCATTTAGAATATTGCCGCCCAGTCGCCATTCGCATGCTTCCCACTTATCCTTCATTATTGACTGCGAATTGGTCAAATTATCCCTCAAGCAATCGCACCTTCGATCTGTACTAATAAAAATAGAAATATTTGCGACACGTCAGAACATTTTAGGTAAGGAATTTCTTCTTTAAGACTATTAGCAAGGTCGCCGTCAGGCAGTCTAGCATGCGCTTAGAGTATTCGTTGTACATGTGCCTACAAAAGCAAACGTCGAGTCGGATAATTAATGAATCCGCATACCAGCCTGGACTGTTGAAACTAACCTTACCATTGACCTGCAAGACAGACCCCCTAATCACCATCTTCCTATATCTGTATTGTCTTAAACGAAGACTTTCTTGCGGTGAACAAATCAATTTTAACCTTATGAAGTGAATCTGATGGCATGTGTGCTATTTTTAATTACTCCCAGTGAAATCCGCTTGACACAGCCAGCCAGCGAGTGACGACAGGAGATCGCTGAGCAGGCAACCAACAAACAAAAGCAGGTTTCTTCTTTCTTCTTTCGAGACATAATTGGTGCAATTAAAACCACGCGAAACAGCACTTTGCATAAGCAGCTATAGCCATAATATAGATCGGGGACGGAAGCAAGCTGGAAAAAGTCAAGCCCGCACGAAATCAATTTGCGCGAAATGTCATCATGGCACGATCATCACACGGGGCAATTATTATTATTATTTCTTCTTCTTCTTCTTGTATGTGTACAATATGATGATGATCATTGGCAGCTCACTACAGGACCGCCCCCTTTAAAGCTACCCAGGTTATGTGGATCTTGTGATACCCCCTGCTGAGCTCGATCTCTCCTCACCCCGCCTCTCACACACAGAGAGAGCAATAGGACTACAAATAAAACCAGTTTCTTCCTCTCTCTCTCTCTTTTGAAATCCGTCCCTAATGCACACGAAGCGCCTGGGCCAAGAAATGTGAAAGAAGAAGAAGAAGAAAAACGTGTTCTTTGGCTAGCTGAGTTTGGCATAAGTTATGACTCTTGACTTGTTCAAGCTGTGCCAACACGTAAATCCTCCTTCTTTCTTCTGACACCGGGCAGCCAATGAGCGAGTTTTCTTTCTCTCTCTCTCTCCATTCCATATGGTTATGTGTGGGCGTCGGCTGGGTGAGTATGTAAAGTTATGGGCAGGACCATAGAGGAGAAGAAAGAAGAAAGAATCAATGGACTCTGCTGGCCGTACTCTGAAGGTTGCACTGCCTTTAATAGAATGGTAGGGCGGAGGAGGCCTCACAAGTACATATCTTTTTGGTCATTGGAGTGTATAAAACCAACTGATTTTGGACATTGAAATTTTATGTACGCACTATTCCGAGTCCCAATGACTCGGCGTAAAAATAGTCCTACAACGGGATATTCCATCTGATCACTTCATTCACGGAGCGATCGAATCTGCTGCTGCCCGAATACATGCAGCAACAACTCATATATGGTGCATGTACTTGCTGGGTGGCAGAAGCGACGAAAGCAACAAAATAATCTCATTGAAAATGCAAGTGAATCTTTTACAGCCGGAAGCTCCAGATCAGGTTTCAAGAGGCTCCAGCTTCTTTTTTGCTCTTGTCGACCAACTTTGGATTAGGAGCGAAAATGTGCATATCGTAAAAACCTTCTTCACGGATTGTCCATGTAAGCATGAAAATGTTTGAACCGCTTTAATAACGTGGCGAGCACATAACAAGTATGTAGTCAAGACAGAGCCTGTTTAAAAAGCCTTGATATGTGTGTTGGCTTCTGAAGAAGAAGGCACACGCACACACTCACGTCCCTTCTTATTCTTCCTCCTCAGTGCAGTGTGTGTATATCAATTTCCCAGCGTTCCTAGTCTTGCTTTTTACACACAAAAAGTGAAGGCAATAACAATAAACATGACAGCAAAGAAGAAAAGAAGACGACGCACGCGTGAACGTTAAAAGAAGAAGAAGAAGAAAACAAGGTATTAAGTCAGGCATGGTTTTGGCAGATATCATATATTATTTTTCACGAATATATATAAAGTGTTGATGCTGATAGTTGGGACCGAGCAGTGAGTTTCATTTTACTCAATAAGGTGTTTTATATATTTAGTCAAGATCTAAGTAGCCTGTTCCGTCATTCTTTTCTACATTGAAATCGTCGTATTTAGTCTTCGAAAGCAAACAATGATCAACCTATTGCACTTTCGTATTCTTAGGCAACAAATATAGAGAGAGTGGAGAAAATAACAGTAGAGTGGTTCCCCTAAAATAAAATACAGCTGAGAGATCGTTAGGGGAGTTAAATGTGGATTGAGCGACTCTTTGGGGGAAGGAAGAAAAAGGGTAAAACAAAAGAAGTTGTTCTTACGTATGTAGTGGACAGGGAGGGAGTTTGAAAGAGGTTTTGGTGTCTTGCTGCTGAGCCCTTCTTAAGACTCTTTCAGATACTTTCAAGGCAAAATTATTTATGGCAATTTGAAAACGCCTCTACAGCTATATCTGAAAGTGTCTTGGTTCCAACAGGGCAAATTAAATGAATAAAGCGGGGATGAATTCTAGTAGTATAATCGTAGATCACAGATATAATATATATAACAATGGGAATTCATGTTTATAATAATATTAGCCTACTAATTTCTTTCAAACGTCGTTATTCGGCTACAGTTGTCTTTTTCTTAAGTTTGCTAGTGCTCAAAATGTTATACTTTGGGAACGAAGGCTTTTCTAAAACACATCATCACTGTTCTTCTTTTTCTTCTTCACTGTTCGGCTGCACCATCAACATCTCGGGGGAGGAAATACAAAGTAGTAGTCTTAGAATTCACACCTATACTCAATAATAAAAATCTTTTTCGCGTTCTCGTCATATAGAAATCAACTCAACCTATTCTTCGACGCTGCTTCAACTCATTTCTTCTTCTTCTTCTTTCCTCCAGACTGTAATCTAACGTAAGTCTCTATTTGGTGAAAGATTTGTTTTCTGCTCCTCAGCTCACGACATGACGTGCTGGTTCATGTTGTTGTCGCTCGTCTGATACCACGAGTACTGCTGGAACATGCCCGCCTGGGGGTTCATGGGCGGAGGCTTGATGTCCTGCGGCGGAGGCCCGCTCGAGTGCGGGGGCAGCGGTTGGCCGGCCCAATGGTGGCCGCCGTGCCCGCCGTGGCTCACCGGGGGACTGCCGCTGTTGAGGTGGTGGGTGTGAGGGGACATGTCACCCGACGGCGATGGCGTGGGCTGGGGGATGGACATGCCGTAGCCGCCGTGGTGGTGCGGCGGCGGGGGCAGGTGGTGGCCGCCGGGCGGCAGGGGCATGCCGCCGAGGCCGCCCACGCCGCCGCCGGACGACGGACTGTGACTGGGTGGCGGGTGAGCGGGCGGCGACATCTGGCCCTGAGAGTTGGGCGTGTGGGACCCCATGAGCCCCGGGGACCCTCCTGGCGGTGGGCTGCCCCCGGGAAGTGGCTGCCCTCCGCCCAACATGTTTCCTCCGGGCATATTTGGGTTCTTCATGAGCTTTTTGTACTTGGACCGCCGGTTCTGGAACCAGATCTTCACCTGGAAGGGAAAAGAAAGGAGAATGGAACGTTAGAATGAGTGTTACTGTGCAAATAAAAGCTGACAGTCACGCAGGCAACACAAGACAACGTGCTAGAAGCAGCTACTGCTGACTGCGACAGGCTGCCCAGGCATTGCACACTGGGCGTCAGCAGTTTTTATGTGAAGAGGGACTCCCTCGGTTTGCACTAATTATAGACCCCTCTCTTTAAAAAAAGAGACTCCTCTCCTCCTAACTGCATGATACAGCTAGATATGGCGAACGACGAAGGGAAACCTGTAGCTGTTTTTCTTTCTTTTCTTCAGTAGATCGCGCCTTTTGCAAAAAGCAAAGCTCTAATTACAGGGCTTGGGCGCATTGGACCGAGCTGAGGCTCCGAGATGGTCTTGTGTTGTACTGCTGCTGTTGCAGCCACGCTCATAATCATCAGATGAGAAGAAGAAGTGGTTTCAACACGAAAACAAACGGGGGAGAGAAAAATCGACCCCACACTGCCGATCTTGAAAAACTGACCCACTCACTGATCGGGGTAGAAAGAGTTAATTACTGCTTGCAGGGGAGCTTTAAATAGAAGCTGCTGCTGGTGTACAAACGAAGCAGGCATATTGATGTATGGCAGCAAAAAAGAGCTGGTTTATGAACAGGGCTTCTGCTCTTCTCTCCCCTCCTCCCCTTTTCGGCGTATCGATTGTGTTTATAATCTCATTTCACGGCTGATACTACTTGCGGTGCAGGCTCTTTTATTTCTTCAAGATACGAGAACTGTTTTTCTTGTTTTCCTTTGAGCCTGGCAATACAAAATTCGTAGTTGGGATTTTAAAAGAAATATGAATCTCTGCTCTGCCTGGTCCACAGGAGCTTTAGCATCACGAAGAAGAAGAAGAATTGAGATCTGGAGGGCTGATCTTGTTTTGCTGCTGCTACCAATTCTCTTTTTACTCTTAGAGCAAAACATGCACCATTAATGAAATAATATATAACAACTTCTGAGGTAAAATATTTTTTTCCGTTCATCCTTGAGCCGGTTGACTTTTGAAAAGGAAGCCGGAATGAGATGAAGACAGTCGACGTCGGAGGGCCAACACAGCAACACTGCTGCTGCTGCTGAGACCCCTCCATCGGAAAGAGGAGAAGAAGGAGGAGTGCCCCAAATGAAGATGGATCATCAAATTCGACTCCAAAGCGGTTTTCCTTCTCTCTCTCTCTCCATCTCTAGCACAAAAGCTGTTCTCTCTCTTTCTCTTTTTGTCTTCTTCTCTATGATGCATCATGTACAAGATACGATCACAAGTGGCGGCGGCTTCTTAAAAACTTTTACATTTTCTTTTCATTGCCGGCCAGTTGCACGATTAGGGCATTAAATCAAGCTCATTTTGAAGGCCTTTTCAGTGAAAGAGACAATGTGCATAAGAGTGGTAAGTGCACAAGTGGTCGTCGACAACGGATGCGTGGCGTGACAGGGACCAAAAATCCGTTTTTATTCTGAGGGGCGTTTCGGATTTTCCTCTCTCGTCGATCTGTCGAGATTCAAACATCAAGTTCATCATGATGCTGGATCGAGGAAAAGAAGAAGAAAGATTAAAAACGATGCTCTTGATCTTGGAAACCAAAAACTCTGCTCCTTCTTCTTCTTCTCCCTCTTGCGTTCAGCTCTCCTCCTTCAGAGAAAACATGCAACAGTGAATCGGTTTTATTGAGTTATGTGAGAACATTAATATTAATATGCCCGTGGTGTTAGTGGTAGTGGTCGTGTTTAGGCCTGAGGAAAGAATCCACCGCAAAAACCACGCGTCCGAAAACGCAAGCCAAAGATGAGAAGAGGCTTGAGAACACGCAAAGACGTTTTCAGGCCTATAAATCATGGCTGCTGCATAACACATCATAATAATGTTATGCAAAAGCGATTAAAAGAGCGTTGTTGTAACTTGTATGATTCGCTCGTTAGCACAAGTGAAACTTCACGTAAATATTGTTCGTACTGTCACATGCTTGGGTGAACTCGAGACTCTTCTTGCAATGACTATCAGAACAGTCTTAAAAGTGGAAATTTGTTGATCAAACGGGTTCATTAATATTAAAGCGATGATCTTGATATTGGAAGGGGCAAAAAGGCCTTTTATATGGACCTTCTTATTGCTCTTCTGCTGATAAGTTTCTTCGAATAAGACCATAAAACATATTTTTTTCCAGTGGACACGGTCGACTGCATTTGCAACCCTTGGAAACTGTCCATAAAACTGTTTGCTCTTTTCTTTCTTGCGTATGTATAATTACCACGACTTTTATCACAGGAGGGGAAACCACGAATGCAGCAGTCAATAAAATTGGAGGAAGGAATTCCTCCTGTAGAACAAACAGTTTGTCACCGACTCTTTAGATCTTTTTATGACGAAGATACGCAACAGCAGTAGTATCATGTAAGTCTGACTTTGCTCGAGGCCAAAACGGCGACTTTGTAGAGAAGAGATCGAGAAATCCCCTTGCTGATGACAAGGAGAGCCAAAGCTGAGCTCTGGCGCCGCCCCGGGCGGAAAGAAGAAATAAAATAAAGAGCAAGAAGAAACATTTTGCATGAAAACAAAGTTTGGGGGAAGTATAAAAGTTTAAACTGTTCTGGTTCTGACAGGAGTCGGCGTCGCAATGTCCCGAAGCTGAGCGAGGAGGTCGGTCGGAGATCGAGGTGAGCACTGAGTTCATGAGGATTGATATCAACCGCAAGAAAGAAATAAAGGAAAAGAAACGAAGAAGAAGAAGAAGAAGAAGAAGAGGGCTTCGAAAAAAGAGGCGGGGACGAGAGACGAGAAGTGTAGTCATAGCACAGCTAGTCGAGCCTGGGAATTGTTCCCATTGCATGCCACAGCCAAAGAAAGAACGAGAGTTTGTACACAGTCGTCATATCTGGAATAAGGGAAAGAACTAGACGGCGACGATGGTGGCACACATACAACATGGACGGAAGAAGAAGAAGAAGCCAAAAATGAAACAAAGTCCCATGGCACCAGCATTTCTGGGAAAAGAAGGGAATCTAATCCTAAAGCAGTTCGAGGAAGAAGTAGAAAAAGTTGTGTTGTTGTGAAGTCCATACAGGAGTGATGATGAGGATTGCAAGTGCAGTAGAAACTGTCACGTAAATTAACCGCGTCATGTAATAACGTTACATCGTTCATGTCTCTGCATCCCATGTGAATGCCATGCACGGATTCCTCTCTCTCTCTCTCTCTTACACGAACACGCGAATGCAACAATGGGATGTGAAAAGAGAGAGAGAGGAGAAATATTCAAACGAGAGCGAGCTCATAAAACTGGTGTCAGTTGGGAGGAGGATGGCAATCGTCGTAGTAACAATAACAATAGCAATAGCAGCGGCACAAGTTCAAAAACGCTTGCATAACTTAATGGTCTGTTTTTGCACTCGCTCTCTCTCTCCTGATTTATGATCCCCAGTTCGTCTGACACAACAAACAACGTATTTGTGCCTTCTTTTTGTGAGCACCGTTTTTGCTCTTCTTTCCTTTCCTCCATTGCCAAGACGAGTCATAAGCAGTCCATTAATTTCGTCCTGTTCTTGTCTCTGCTGCTGTCATCTGTATCGATTACAAGGCATTAAAGACCTCACAGAGGTATTTCTCCTCTGCCTTTTGTGCACTCGCTTATCTGTTAACAACATTTAAACGTCCCTGTAACTTGTTGCCTTCGGTGTTTTGATGGCCGGGACTGATAACCTGACACCTGATAAGAGATCAGACTAAATGAACAACCAGACCGAATAACAGCAGCAAATGAATGGAAAGAGAGAAGAAAGGACCGTTGGAAGAGGAGAAGACCATATATGATCATCATCATGGCCAGTACATAACAGAAACACAACAGTCGTGACTCTTTTATGACCAAGGGCACATAGATGGTTAACGTTTTATCTATAAATGCCTCAATAGACCTCTGCAATCGGTCTCCTTTGGCCATCTATGATCTCCGAACACAGGATACGGCTTCCGAGCAGAACGAGAGATGAAACCTTCTTTATCCCACGGACGGAAAAGGGAGAAGAAGAAGAAAAAGAAGAAGGAAATGCCTCAGATCGGTTTTGGGGGATCGATTGCCGATGTTGCCCCGGGCACGAAAACCAATCACTGCCTGAGTTATATGCTCGGCTTTATTGCCTCTTGACCTGAGCATCGAATTAAAACGAGGATTATTTCCCTTTAAGAAGCACTTTGGGGAGAAATAAAGGGTGCTTCTGAAGTAATGGCCGTCAGTCCTCTTTTTCTTTCTCTGATTGACAGCACTTGAAGTTGGAAAAGGGATGGAAGGAGGACGTTGTTCTATTTCTGTTTCTTGTCCATTTAGCAGTTTACCCGTCCTTTGAGCCATTTATAAGTTGAACCTAAAACGGGGTTCACTATGCTAAACTCTTCTTTCTTCCGATGCAGCAACAGTTTCATTTTCGGAAGTGAGTGAAGCTGGTGCTGAAGTGGCCGTAATGAACTTGTGGAGGTCGCTCGCTCGCTCAGCAGAGAACACAGACATCCGGTTGAGTCATATTCTTATGCGAGGATTGTTGTGTGTGTTGCACTGTAGATTGTGGAAAGAAGGAAGAATTCTTCTTCCTTTTTATACCAAACTCCGAATTAATCATATCAGCTTGCCAAAAAGGTTACATTCAAAACAACAACCGAAGAAGAATAGCTGCATTACGACGTGTAGGCGCTGCTGGAGGCGTGTCAGTCCCTTCTTTCATTTTCCATGCAAAAGCACCCAATCCATCCATATAAAAAGGACGCCATGTAAGAAGACAACAACTTCAAATAGAACTCAGCTGCGGCTCTGTGCCAAAAACGAGCTTCGCTCACTGCCTCCCACAATGCTTTTGAATCGAGCTAGCTGTTGCTCCTCCTCCTCCTCCTCTCAAGCACCCTACAGGACACAGTGGACTTGTACTCAGGAAACGGAAGAAGACCGCTGCTGTTCCATTGTGTCAGAGTGATATCGCCGGCTGCACGTGCTGCTGGATAAATGCGGCCACTTCATCAAATAGTCTCTTATTGTTGTGCGCCCGGCAATGGCTGCTAGCTGCTATTACTTATTCATGATATGTGTGCGCTCAATTCTAAAACTGGCAACAAGGAAGAAAATGGAGAAGAATCAGAGTTGTGTCGATAGTTGCACGTTAGACTTTCTTTGGCGTCAATCGACGACGTTTGGGAGAGAGAGAGTCATAAATAAGTTGTCCGAGTTGAGTGACATGTTTCGTGTTGAGAAGCACTTTCCGGTCTCGATTCTCAATGTTCCTTTTTTCGCAAAGGCTTTTTAAGGCAGGCAATAACACTTGACTACAATCCGCGGTTTCGCCGATTAATTTTGAAACCTCCTCCTTCTCTTTAAAACAACGTTGAAATGGCTGGCAGACACGGACGACGCTTCAAAGAAAGGAAAAAGACAATGCAATGTGCTTTTAAAGAGCATTATTACCACTACATATGAACGTATGCGTGGTGGCCTTCTTGCAATATTTTGCCTTGTATAAAAATTAAAAGTGATCGTGCATTCCCTTGCAAAAAATCAGCAAGTTTATGGCAATAAAATCGAGCTGATAAATTGCACGATAAAGGCAATGTTTTAACCTGTGTGAAGTGGCTATTCTATCCCTCTCTGTCTCTCGTGTACATTATTATTGCCGCTTCCACACCCGATGAGAGAGTCTCTTTCTTTTGTCTCATGTCGGCTGCCACTTTGACTACTCCTCGTCTTTTGTTTACTCTTTTGGCAAATTCAAGGAGCTTCTTCTTCTTCTTCTTCTTCTTCCTCTCCTTTTTCGGCCCCCTGCCACTTGTCAACACCGCCGCAGCGGGATTATTACCACCTAGCTAACACCTTACATTCTTCCCAGGCAATGTCATAGTAGACGTCACGAAGGTGTCAGCAGCTGCTTTCTCGGTGGGGCTACCGAATGCTAGGCATAATGGTCTTACCTATAAATGAGAGAGAGGAAGATAAGGGTTAAGTTGATTGTCATTTCGTGTCTTGTTTGTTTCCCAGAGAGAGCTCTTGTCGGCGGCATTCTTCTTGACCCTCCTTTTGAATGCACGTGCAAATCGAAACAAACAAATCTCGTTTGTAATCGCATTGTTCCCCTGCATGTCATGCACAAAATCCGCTTTCAGGATTACCAAATAAGCTTTTTGTCTTCTCAGGCTTTGCTTTCAACGTTCAATGTACATGATCAGAGGAGGAGGACAAAATAACAACAAGTTTGGAGGAGATCTTTATCTTCGTCATCATCATTGACAAAAATGAGATTAGACTGAGTTGTTCCATATTTCAGTTATTGCGTCAACCAGGTTGACAACGTAATAATCGTCACGAGCCGGCAATATAGAAATTTACAAGAGCGCGCACACATCAATCGTAGCCATAATTGTCGTGCTAGATTTATACGCTTTTTTCTGTGTATGTGTGCGATCATTAGACATCTCCATCTCCCAGCAGCCAGGTGCAGAAACATCCTTGTCGTAAAACCCTGTGGACCAAATCGTCATCAGCTCTGTAATAATCGTCTCTGAGCGATGCATCGTCCGTGGATGACGAACGACAACTCTCACGAAAAGAGAAATCTACAAGTTTAGCCACTTAAGAGGCGCCTTTTGTCCCCTTTGGTGACAATAGAATGGGAAAGAAGGAGAAGAAGGCTTTTGAGCAAAGGCCCATTGGAAGAATAAGAAAGATATAATAAAAGTTGGATGGGAAATGGGAGTTTTTCTCCTCAGCAGCATCATTTCCACGCTCTTTCTTTTTTCTTTTCCATTTCTTGCCTGGAGACTTGAAGCCCTTGGAGCATGCAGCAGTAACTCTCTTCTTCACTGTTGCTGCTGCTGCTGCGGATCTTGCCATCACCTACAGCAGCAGCAAGCCAAGTTTTCTCTCTCTCTCCACGGAAGAAGGAGCTCAAATTATAGACTTCTGCTCGACCATGTATCATAAGAAAAGAAACGACGACGACGACGACTTGGCGCGGAGGAGATTTTGGCTGTTGCTCTCCTGCTCACATAACAACATTCATGACTGAAGAAGAAGAATCCCGTTAAGTGGAAGATGATGATGAATATCGGGAGACAAATTCAAAGCAGTTGAAGGTTAAATTTGTTTTATCAGCAAATACTAGCTGGACAAACAGTTTATGTCGAGTGGAATGAGGTGTGTGAGCGCGCTGCAGATCAATCGTCATTTACCTGCACATGTTTTTGTTGACACAACTATTAGGTGACAAAAAAACTTAAAGAGGGGGCAATGAAAGAATAGTAAAAGTCAAGTTAGGGGCTATTATGCTTTTCACATCTTTGACTAACAACCGCATGCATATTTAACCATGTTGGTTGCATGCAAGTTGCATACGCACACTTTTAAACGCCAATCGGTTGGGGACCCCTCTTCTCGAAAGGGTGGCCCTTTAATCCGGTTTACATTCATGGGCCATAAAAGCCAACTTCAATTCTGACCGCTCTTCACTCAAAACGGGGCTCCAAGTGCATACGACGATTACTGTTATTGTTATTATTATTTATTGTCGGGCGCATGTCGTTAACGAATTTTTGTTGCTATTCCCCTCCTCGCGCACTTTGATGGCCCTCTTGGGGGTCGTTACAACCAGCGCCTCCTACGTATTGAAGAAACAAAAAACGACGAGAAATGCAACAATACCCTTTTTTGTCAGGCGTGTTTGTACAGAGCGGACTTTTCTCAAAGGCTTTTTCAACATTTGACAAAGTTACTCGAGGAGAAAAGAGGATTTTTATATATTCTGCTACTCCTCCTTCGTTTCTCCCTCGTAGGGGGAGGAGGAGGAGGCCAACTTTCTCTCTCTCCCTCGTTCCCAAAATGAAGGGCAAAGACGACGACGGGTAAGTAGTAATTTTCATCACGTTGCAGCCCTTCCTTCCTTCCTTTCCTTCATGTCAAAGTCACCGCCGAGTGCTTCCCTCTCTCACTGCGATATCAAACTTGGTTGACAATTTTGTCACAACTGCTTAAAAGTTGGAAGAACAGCCGAAAATTGCTTCAATCCATAGTGGACTGTACAACATGCTGCACTATCACACTCAATTAAGATGCCTTCCCACTCCAACCCCTCACTCGAGTACATGACTCACTTAATCAATGCGTGCACGACTACGAGTGACATGCTCGTAGTAATTGCCATTAGCAACCCTTTTGTGGAAGCATAAAAGTGAGGGTGTCACCACGACGTGGTTGCGGCGGCTCAGATGCACTAAATGGTCGTAAGCTTTGTGGTCAAAAAGCTGTATATTTAATAATAACCACCAGAGGTCCACTCATGTTTGTAAAAAGTAGAAGGCAATAAATAAATTAACTCCACTAAAAGACTTTTTGCACAGGGCCGTAAAAGGGTATAAATTATATGAATACAGATTTTTCATACATAGTGAACTCCATTTTTTTCATAGCAAAAAGGTTCTTTTAAATGACAAGAGAGAGCTGAACCTCCCCTTCCTTTTGACAATGTCAATCTCCGATGCTGATCTACCCAACGTCGTTTTCTCTCTCTTGACAAAAACTTGGAGAATAAGAAGATCTTTTTTGAGCTGCTCGTGGAATATCTGCTTTGCCGACCCACCCACCCACCGCAAAAGTTACATCGCTGCCGACCTCATAAAAATGTCTGAGGAAGGGATTGCCTTGGGCGAGGGAACATGCTAATATAACGCTTCTTGAAATATACACTACGCTCGATTGTAGTACAAAAGTTTCCTTGAAGGAGACAAGCAAAGGGAGGAGAAGAAGAGATAGATAGACAGATAGACAGCTCTTGGCGTGGCAGCAGCAGCAGCTGCACTAGCACCATCCAACATTACTGCGGCCCTCCTCTCAAGAAAATAATATTCAATACGGCACACAGGATCAAAAAAGTCTTGTAGGCATGTTAACGAAAGTCGTCTTCATATATGCTTTCTTGCGTCCGGCCGGTGGCCGTGTATGTTATATGGACAGAGGGGGAGAGAGATGAAATATTCATGTCCGAAGGGCAATATGACAGAAGAAGAAGAAGAAGAACTTGTTGTTGGTTATGGTCATAAAACGGTCTTTCTTCTTCTTCTTCCCCCTCCACACTACTCTTCAAAGTTGGCAGTAATAGCGTGGCTAATAACTGGAGCTATCCGTTGCAAAACGAACAAGACAAAAGGTGGTACGTACAGATAGGGGAGGGAGAAGAGGGAAGCTCCCCCTTACTGAATAATGTGTAAACACAAATACCAAGATATAAAAAGATATAAAAGAGCATACGTGAGGTGTCTGTTTGCACTTCTTATGCATGGCATGCATGCATGCTGCAAATAGGGAAAATTCCTCAGATAAAAATCCAGCTTTTATATCTACAGAATGTTTGGCGGCAACCATAAACGTGTTTTAAAATGCACGATATTTTTGTCTCCGTATGAGAATGCGAAAAATAGCCCTGCTCAAGAATACAGGAGGAGTATGTGTCATTATTTATTCCCTTTCAAGTGGTCATTACCTGCTTATTTCCCGTTGCCTCATCGCACATGAGTGAGTATTTCACACATCGCTCTTCAGCTTACGGAAGAAAAATACAGAATAAGAAGGTCGAACTTTTTCACAAACCGTTTTCCCAGCTATGACAGGAAGTTGGCCGCTGCAGAAGCTGGTCGGGGGCCAGAATAATACATAATAACAATATTCTTTCTCATCATCGCACGTCGAATAAAATACGGAAAAGGGTTCTCCTCCTGTTTCACATTGTTGTACGCCTGTGTGTTCTATATCATGCCATTGAACGAAGCCGCCTCTGCCTGCGTGCATGTTATGTATGTGTCACGGTCATAAAGAGAGAGAGAGTCGTATAAATCGGCAACAATGACAACAACAACAGGTGAGTTAAGGCTTTAAAAGGAATCTCTGGCACCGCCGTCCGGATAAAAGAAATTGAATTAGCACACACACTGCGGTTTCTGGCGTAAACAGCTTGATCGCCAGTGGTGGGGAGATCGGTTTCATGATCCAATGAGCCCTCGAGCTAAATGCGGACTCTAAAAGCGACGTCTTTATTTTTCACTTTCCTTCGATCCCCCTAAAGCTTGCTTCGGGGTGAAGAAGAAGAAGAAGGAAAGGAAGTCCGAAATAAAAGTGATATAAATGATAACTGACACTTTTACGATGAGAAGAAGAAGAAGAAGAGCAGTCGGGATTTATTATCAATGTTATTTTCATGACGACTGTCAGACTGTCGGCCGAGTGTAAAAGTGAATCCAACCATATTTCTTACACTACTTGTTTTCGTCGTAGAAAGCAAGCTGGGGTAAGCAAGCCAGCTAAACAGTGAGGCAATGCATTATAGCATGGTGCTAATGCTTCATCATCCATCTCATTGCAACGTGTGCTGGCTGCTGGCTGGCTTTTTTGTTTTCCCTCCACTCAGTCAAACGAATTTCAGCTACTGCTGGACAGCTAACAGAAGAAGAAAAACAGTTTGATAGAGTTCCCTTCTCACATTTTATATGTGCATGTTTTTGTTTGGACGTATTTTATTACTGTTGTTGTTTTGCGGCAAAGAGACCTTCATTTGGCTATGATGTAATAATACTTTTTTAACAATAGCATCAGATCGACTCGTAGCGCGTGTAAAAAAGGCAACATCAGCTGAACTTTCAACCTCTGAGTTTTCTTCATTGTTGTTGCTGTGTTATGAGGAGGTCTCCTGACGACAAGCGATCATCCATTAAGGTTGCTGTAAAGTGACCTCAGCCGTGAAATCAGCTGCACCCGCACAGGGCCTCCTCATGCTTCTTCAGCTAGCCAGGCAGGTCGATGATGATGATGATGATGATCTTACTAATACACGAAGCATAACCGCCAAAACAACACGAAAAGGTGAAGAACATGAAGAAGTTCTTTGGCGCTCTTTGGCGGTCTTTTGATCAAGAATAAGCCAAGAAGAGGTATGGCGAAGAGGGGGAAAGAAGAAGAAGAGGAAAGGCGACGAATGTGCATGTTTAGCTGGCGGCGACAGCAGAGAAAACCCGGCACGGAATAGGGAAGGGCCAACTCGCAGGGCAGGCTTCTTCGTGTCCTGCCTGCTTATACGCCATATCGCCTATTGTGTAGTGTGTCATAAAGCCTTTTTGCTGCTGCTGCAACCAACTCTCCTACTCTATACTTTACTCACTGCAGCAGAAGAAGGAAGAGAAGAAGTAGAAGAAGGTCTAATTGGATAAATTGGGGGATTCCCTTTTAATGAAGGCAAGAGTGACGTCACAGCCACTTTACTCACTCACTCGCTCACTCAGCTAGAGCAGGCAATTTAGAGCAATCTGTTTTCTCAGCTGTAGTACTACTACTACAACTACTATAGACCAAGAGGAGGAGGAAGGAAGAGGGATCCCAATAATTGGATCTAATGTAGCAGTAGCAGACGCACTGTACATAGCAACTACTGATCTTGGATGTAGATAAGGCCGAGTCTTTGTCCTCTTAATTTCGACAATCTGTCCGTGGGAAATCGACGAGCTCAGCAACTGAGTGTAATGTGTAGGATTGTGTGTTCAGCTCATCTGGACCGGCCTTGCTGATCCGATCAGAAAACCCCTTCCTTCTCTCCTATTACTCTAGCGTGTTGATTAATTCACAATGCTTTTAAGTGCCTTCAATGGCATCTGCGGAGGGAAATTTCACCATATGCAAGGCTGGCTGTGATGGGACTCTGATTAACTGAGTTAGCTGCTCATGATAGCCGCCGTTTCTCTTCGTTACCGTTTGAGCTTTGCGCAGTTTATTATAATAAGTAATAATGCCACTTTTTCTGCTGTGTCAGGACGACTAATTGGAGAGAAGTGGGCGGAGATTCTACTACCCAAGGTATGCATGCTGCCAGCAACACACAGAATTGAAGGAGAAGTCATATTCAAATAGTGCCTTTGACAGCTCGTGCTATGATCACTGCTCTAGCTGCAAAGCAAGAAAGAGAATCGAGAGTCATTCCGGATTAAAAAGCTGAAAGAGACAAAACGAGAAACGGTTGAACACAAGAAAAGAGTTGAGTAAAAAAGTGTTTCTTCATTAAGGAAAATGAAGTGACAATAGCTGAAATCAGCATGTTGCTTCTTTTTTCCCCGCTCAGTCAGTCAGCGGGAGATGCGAGGTCTTGAATGGGTCTTGTCCACACATCATTCCGTGAGACAAAAAGAAAGAAGAAGACGGGGCCCCGCAGAGACACAGAACACAGAAGACGACAGTCTGCCGTGTGTTCTAAAAGAAGCCCCAAGGAGCTTCCTTTCTTTCTCTCTTTACGGACAATGGAAGAAGGAGAAAAGGGACCAGATGATAGTCGGAGGGAGTTTTTTCCCAGGCCTCCCTCCTTTCCTTCGGTGTACGCAAAAGATGTTTTAGATGTCGTATAGGGAGTGGTGACCTCCTTCTCCTTCTCCTCTCATCATTTGAGTTTTGTTATGTGTGCTCACCTTGATAGGATAGAGAGAGGAGACTGCTTGCTGAGCTTAACAGAGCAGTACAACGGGCGCCCCGCTGGGAGACTAATATATTACTTGTCTCATAGCAAATTAAGCCCGGATGCAGCAGCAGCTACTGGAGATACTCATTCCTTTGATCCCCATAATGGAAGTACTAATATTCCTTGGGGGAGACGAATGTAATTGCAGACGACGACAATAATAATAATAATAGCGGCCTTTGAAAGGCCGTCGCCAGAGGGCGAATCAATGACGGATGATGATGAAGATGAAGAAGAAAGGAATTAAGGTCAATTTCAGGACGAGAGTGTCTTACAATCACTCTGCACGTGATTTCATCAAAGCTGAGTCCAAACCCCAAAGCACTCCCTCCCATGTTTGCGCCGGTGTAATGTCTGGTTTGGAAGGAGGAGAATGGAAATAAATACGAAAAAGAGTTTGCGGTTCGAGATGCTTTTAAAAATGCCAACCGCAGAAGGAGGAAAACGATCATCACCTCAAGCGAACGTTGGGAAAGGCAAAAATCCTTCTTTGTTTTCAAACACTTGTTGCTTCTTCGTCTAAACTGACCCTTTGGTTCCTTTGGTGGTGCTGCCAAGTCTCTCTAGTGAGATCATGATGGCTCTTCTCGCCAAGAGAGAAAAGAAAGATTCTATTTTTTCTCTCCTTTTTATATTGTTTGACCATCTTCCTTCTCATCTGAGCTCAGCTTGTACAGCCTGCGGTCATTGCCATCATTCAAACGGGTGCAGAGAGAGAGAAAGAGAGAAAGAGAGCGGGGAATGGGGCATAAAGTGATATTTGCCTTTTATATGCATGGAAGAAGGATCCAAGTTTATGGACAGAATATAAACGGTAGCGCGGCTCTCTCGGTGGTCAGAAGATCTTCTGGAGTCCAAGAAGCCCTTTGGACAAGTTGGTCGTCGTCTTTACTTCTTTTTCCTCGAGTCCGTTCAATGAGCCCTCGGGCCAAAGAGAAAAGAGAAGAAGCAGACACTTCAATTTACGATATATCCAACTCTCCTTCTCCTCAACTACTCTTCAGCACCACTGCCTCAAGCTCGGTTTCAGAAACAAAAAAAGTAGTCACGACCGAAAACAACCATTTCCAACATTTCAACAAATGCTAAATGGGTCGAATGATGCTGCTCTCGTTTCTTTCTACAGTTGCAGCTTCAAATGTAAAAAAAACATCAAGTGTTGACCGTTTCCCATTGCACAGGTGTTTTTGTTTGTTTGTGTCAGATAAAATGGGTGATGCTACTGCATATCTAGATGATCATATCTGATGCTGATGCTACTATTGCACCTAAATATAACTGCAGTTGTTGTTGCATCCTCGATAGCATCAATCACTTTCAGAGGTGTTTAAGAGGAAGTTGCTGACAGCGTTTTGACAACTCTTTTACGACTCTTTTATCTCCTATTCTTTCTTTGGGGACTCCAATCTAATGACCTCTCAACGACAACAAAGGAAAAGTCCTTTTCTTCTCGCAACGCCGGAAAAGAATAAAAGCGATATAAAAGGATTAGTTGACCACCAAGGAAAGGGGATTAAAAGTCAGTCAGCAGAGTGCTCTGGATTCCTACTCGATTTTGGGAGAGATAAAAGTTCGTTAAGGTCCCTTTCCAGGTGTGGAGCGAACGAACTTCGTATTCTCCCGCCCTTTTTAGACTTGGACCCTTCCTGTGTTTTACCGGTAAATGGGTTTTAAAAGAAGTCAAAGCTCCCCAGTCGACGGTCAATAACTTGTCGGATTTTGCCCCATTGTGACTTCCAGAGCTGAACTGACTCCCCCTAAAATAGCTCTTCTTCTCCTTCTTTTATGAAGCTATTGAGATCATAAAAGGCTTGAATAGCCGGGAATTTCACGTTTCGTTTCCGCCGTGCCAAAGAAAACAACAAGTTAGACAGATGGGTTTATTGGTCGAAGAAGAAGAACTTCCATTTTCAGGGGTTGGAGAGAGAGATTCTTCAAATATTGAACTTGGAGTTCTTTTGTGTCGCGTTTTCAAGGAATTCTCCTTTTGTATTTTCAGGCCAAACATGTGATGGGATCGTGGCGTGTTTAAATATATAAAAACGGCGACATGGGATCGATCCTTTTTTGCCAAAAATGCGGCTCGATCCGCTGCTGTGGGCGGGGATGACGAGTGAAAAAAAACCACAAGGAAAGGGTGAATTTGCACACTCCAGAGTGCCAATATTATCTATTATTTAATCATCATGATCAAACCTCCTCCCCGTGATGAAAGTTTGCGAATTCGTTCACGCTCCAAACTTTAATTTCCTACAAAAACGTCGTGTGCACCTTATGAATATTAAAATGAAACTCCTCCTTCTGCTTCGATCGAGTGCATGCATTGCTACGACGACGACTACGAAATTCCGAGACATTTGAATGACACATGCACTTCCCCACGGATCCCCAGAGGCCGAAATACTATTATAATAAGCTACTCCAGAAGAATGTAAAATGCAAAAAGATATCGGATCGAGTAAAGTTTTTTCAAGGGGACGGAAGAATGAAGAAGAAAAAAGCCTCTATAATTTTGTAGCCATTGAATTCTTGATCTTGATAGCGCGGCTGTCGCGTGTGCTGCTTTAAATTAAACCCGACCCGCGTCGCGTATTCAAAGGACACACAACGGAGACGAATGAATTCATATAATAAGGAAGTATAGCACAATACACACACACACGATGATCAAATACAGTTTAAGTACACATGTTATTAGAATGCAGTAACAACAAGGGCAGCAGTAGCAGCAACAACGCTATTCTTTGAAAAGGGGGTTTAAAACATGTTCCTACCTGTGTTTGCGTAATTCCCAGACTAGCTGCCAGCTCTGCCCTCTCCGGCAGCGCTAGGTATTGTGTCCGCTGAAACCTCCGCTCCAGCTGCTGGATCTGCAGTGACGAGTAGATCGACCTCGGCTTCCGGATCTTCTTGCCCTTGCCGTTGACTCTGGTGATGAGCTCGCCGTGCTCAATGCCGGTGCTGTTGTCGACTGTAAACAAGGGAGAGAGAACGGCCGCGTGAGGGAGGCTGGCTGGCAGGGAGCCCGAGGGCCAAAGCCAACGACTGGGGCGCCACCGCATACTTGGTCGGTTTCTTGCAGTAGATTAGAAAGAGCAAGAGCAGGTCTAAGAGAGACAGAGATGGCAATATCGAGTACGGCAAGTTGAACGTCAGTGTTGGGCTGGAGGTGGCTTTGTTCTTCTGGGTGTGAGAGCTGGGAGCAAGAGACAGACTAGGGAAGGCTGAGCCAGATAGAGAACTACTAACAGAGGATGATAGGGTGCAAATTGAGGGAATATGTGGTAGGATTGCTGTTGCTGTTGCTGCTGCTGTTGTTGTTGCTGCTTCAGTTGTCTTCCCCTTGTCCTACCTGTGTCTGTGTGAGTCCCAGTGTGCTCGCCAGCTCTGCCCTCTCCGGCAGCGCCAGGTACTGTGTCCGCTGAAACCTCCGCTCCAACTGCTGGATCTGCAGCGACGAGTAGATCGTCCTTGGCTTGCGCATCTTCTTGCCTTTGCTATTCACCCGTGTTAACTCGCCGTTCTCGATTTGCTCTTTGAAATCTACTGCAAGAAAGGGGCCAGAGAAAAGCGAGAAGATAGTGGCAGGCCGGACAGTCGTTTGCTTCATAATTTACATATCATATTGGTACATTTATCATTTTAGCAACATTCTATTTTTGGTACAGTTTCAAGCGACGCTGTTATTTGGCATTTTGACGCAGTTCCAGAGAACTTGTTTCATTGCAGAGCATCCCACAAATCACTCCAAGAAGAGTTTATCAACGCAGAAGACGACGAACCTGGTTGAGCAGGTTCCCGCCATAACTCATCCGCGGCAGCTGCGAACGAGTCCTTTTTCTTTGTCGTAGTCCCAGCTCTAGGTGCGTTATTACCGCTCCACCAACATACATCATGTTGGTCGCCAAACCGCGGCATTTGACGAGTACTCGAGAAGATATTAAGACTGTTGTTGTCATCACTCACTCACTCGCTGGATGTCTCAGCAAGATAAAACCGTATTAACAGGGAACAGGACCTTCAGTTCTAATTCTCCACTTCTGTGATTTGGGAGATCCTTATCTGGAAGTTTTGTGTATGAGTCTCTGCAAAACTGAATTCCTTGAAGAGGAGGAAGGGCCCGAAGGCACTCCAAGGAGGAGAAGCAACTGTACTTGGAAAAGGAGGAAGGTGCAAGTTCATATTTGACTGTCTGTTTTTGGATGACTTCAACTGGAAGGAAGAGCTCTATCGTATAAAAGGAAGGAGGAAAGGGGAGGAGAAGAAGAATATCTGAGAAGGAGAGACAGCTAAGGCTATAGCTACGACTCTCACTCACTCGCGCAAAGAACAAGAAAATAATATTATGTGTATTGAAAAAAATAGTGAGGATGACGAAGCGTTTTTTCAGGAGGAGACTGAAAACGAGGATCGACGATTGAGACACAATAGTGCATTATAATCTTTCTGACTCTCTCTCTTCTCTCTCCCTTCTCTTGCAGATAGCAGAGCTGCAGTGAACCGTTTAAAATGAGAGGGAAGAACTGGTTATAAGTATCTTTAAATATTGAGAAGCTGGCCCAAGTCCTGATTTATTGAAGCAAGGGACAGTAGTAGCCCTGCTGCTGAGAGTTTGGTTTCTTTAGACCGTCTGTACTGTGCGTATATAAATAATCACCCCTATTAAAATAGAGGGCAATTATATCGCAATTAAAGCAGTCAGTCTTTAGAAGGAAACACGTAACTAAAGCAGGCCGATTTCATTCAATTAAATGGTCTAATGAAAGGCCTAGTTTACCTACATTAATAATAATAATATCAACTTGACAGTCAATGAACGTTTAACAATATTATTCTGGACATCTATGTTTTTCTCTCTCTCCTGGCAGGGTAGATAAAAAAGCTGCACACAATGTGTTTCACTTTTTCACTCCACAAGTGTCGTAAAGCAGCAGCAGAATAGAGAAGTAATAATTACTTACAAGATTATATTATGATGATGACACTGTACAGCAGACCATCGTAAATTCTTATACGTTTTTAAGAGAGGGAAATAATGTGTGAGTGTAGTAGTGGCAAGATGAAAGCGAACAGCAACGCTGCACCCTTTAAGCAGCGAAGGTAGCAATCTTGTCGGAAAGAATGCATAAGTTGACAATATAAATATGTCACAGATATGTCAACGAATTGCAAAATGCAAAAAGAGTCGGGTCTACTTCTACATTTAAAATTGTAGTTGTACAATAATAAAACATTCAGCAGTGTCAGCTGACTTCATTTCTTGATCGTATCGAAGAAATGCAACGAAGGCCTTTTTACACCTCCTTCCAATATGTGACAAAAACAACAATCTGAATCCATCAATCTCAACCAGAAATGGTGTTGAAAAAGTTTCCATTGATTGCGATCGCATTTTTACAACAAAAAATCTGGGCGTCAATTTTTCATATTTTCGTTCGTTTGTTCGTCACTCTCCTCCTCCACCCTTCTAGCCGTCAATAGATCGCGACACTAGATTCATGAAAATACTTGCTCTATCTGTGCTATGTGTGTGTATGTTTCAGAATGACAAAAAGAGATAAAAAGAATGCAAACGTTTGATCTTGAGAGTTTATTAGTATTATTTTTGTTTCGCAGTATCTCTCTCTCTCAACTTGACATTGTGTCTTTTTCGAATCAGTTCTTTGCAGCGAACGCGTTTCTTTTTTACGGCTAACAACTCGTACTGCATGAAACAAGGATGGTGATCATAATCATTATAACAAATTGACTGCTATTAGCGGCCGCATTTGCATGCAAGTTGCGGTAGCGCTTTTTTAAATATTCTATTGCACTCCATAAAAAGTTGCATTGATATCTGTAAAAAGCGTGTAAGTTGTGGTGTGTGTGTGTGCAGCCACCGATTGATTTTCTTTCTCGGATGCTCGTTAATTAAAGCGTGCATCTCACTCCTCCATTCTCACACTTGTCAGATCCATCACAAATTGTTTTTCTGACCCGTCGCTTGAAACTGTACCCACGAGTGTGTTGTTACTGGACTTACTTTCTCTCCCCGGTGACGTGCTGGTGGGGTAGCCGAGGTGGTTGTAGCCGGCATAACCGGGATGGCCCATTGAAGGGAAAGGATAGCTGCCTAAGTGGCCGCGGTTGCCGAAGCCGGAGTTGGGGCTCTCACCGCCGGTGCCAGGGTTGTTGTAGGGACTCCGGCCGTAGAGGCCGTATCCGCCGGGCAGGCCCACGCCTCCGCCCTGCTGCTGGAGGTCCAGCATCGACTTGACTTGCTCGGAGGATTCAGAGTCTGACCCGTTCCCTCCTGAGGAGCCTCCTCCAGCTCCATTGCTGCCGCCTCCGTTTCCATTGTTGTTCCCTGCTCCTCCTCCGGCCCCCGCGCCGCCGTTGCCTCCCCCTCCGCCTCCTCCGCCGGGGCCGCCTAAGGGCCCCGACGAGGCGTAGGGAGGGCCCGACGCGAGCTCGCCAAAGTTCAACGTGGTGATGCCGGGGGTGTGACCGTTGGGCGAGGAAATGGCTGGGGGCGTCGTGTCCGCGGCCGTGGAGGACGGGACAGGCCCCTCGTACGAGGTGGGCGGGAGCTGTATGGTGCTGATTGTGAAGGGGTCGGCCAGGCCGACGCTCAGAGGGGCACGAGAAGTGGGAGAGGGATTAGCACGGGGCACGTGTGTGAGTGCTCCGGAGCTGTTAATCACTTAATTTATTGCCCTCTCTCTTTCTCTCCCTCTTCGGAATGGGATCAAGTCTTGTCAAAAGAGAGTTCGATTGTTTGCTGTTCTTGATGATGATGATAAGAAGGCCTATTTAGCTGACGACTACCGTAGATGATGAAGATGAGAGAGATTTAGCTCCTAATCTTAAGTCAACACTGAGAACAATAAGAAACTCTCACTCAAGCCAACGAATGATCGTGTCAATAATCATTTTAATTCCGCTCCCTCAGTGCACTCGGTCAGTTAAAGAATTCTTGTTCTGTTATTACAATTAATATGATTATATAGCTGAACAGGTAACGGGGGATCGAGAAATAACCTCTTCCCGCTTTAGCGCCCGATAGCTAACTGAAGAGGAGGAGGGCTCTTACTTTTTCGCTCCTACAACGGACAAAAAATAGGGCTCCAGAGCGCCCTTATTTTCTTGCAGTCCTTCTTCTTAGCAGCAGCCGGCCGGCCCAGGCCAGAAGAGCCACAGGTTCTCCTTCTCCCGACTGCAGCGCCCTCTTCACGCGCACTCACTCACTGAGAACGGAGGTCTCGCAGAGAGGGACTCTTGTCGCCCTCGCCGGTTGAGCCCCCGCGATCCACGGTCGAAAGGGATTCTCCCGGATGCGACTGGCGGCGGCGGCGAATTGTCGGCGGTTCCTTTGCCTCCCGGTGGCGGCCAGGTAGCGGCGAACAGAAAAAGAAGGACAAGGTATGTTGGATTCCCCTACTACCTTCTTTCTTTCTTCACTCCTAGCAGCAGCTAGGCAGACTTGACGAAAGCCGTGTGAGTGTTTTGACGGCGCGCTGCCTTGTATCGTGCCGACTCGCCGCTCCTTTCTCTCTCTCTGCGGGGAGTCCTGAAAGGATCCTCGAGCTGCTCTGCTTAGGCTCCACCTTTTCAAGGGTCGAGGAGCAAAGAAAAGAAAGAAAGACAAACTGAGAAGAGAGAGAGAGAAAATCATCATAATCATCATTGACCGTCAAAATTCACGAATAATTAACCGCCACCCAAGTTCACCCTCTTTCTACAAAGGAATCAAAGTCCATTATCGCTACACCTGATTTCCCCCCTTTGAGCCCATTGCTGCGATAATAGTTACGCTGGCTGGCTGGCAGCCGGCAGGAGAAGGAAGAAGGAGAGCCTTAACACACTCATTAGAGCAATTTTCCAATTATTCAGAAGCAGCAATCAATGGAAAAGGGAGAAGAAGAAGACTATTGCAGCATGCACTCAGTCTGTAGTAGTACTACTAACAATGAGGAAGATGATGATATTGACGCAGCTTAATCACCGCTTGATTGCCAGTTTTGATTTCATTCAAGAATTAACAAGAGGATAATTATCACGTGTCTAAGTAGCCAGCCGCAAAAGGGAGAAGAAGAGGAGGAGGAGGATTGTTTAAAAAGGGGAAAAGGAGTTTTGATGTGTGTCGTCTCTTTCTCTTTCTCCTTCTTCGAATCGATATATCGAGAAAATCGGCAACGCCTCCTTGTTTTGTCAGGGGCTTATTTGTCTGACTTGAAATGCCACTAGAAATAAATAAAGGTCTTTCTCGCTCTTCTTCTGCGAAGGCATTAATCAAAACAAAGAGGAATTTTGCACGATGACAAACCGATACTTAGAGAGAGGAAAAGTCATCGGAAGCAAGCGTGTGTTGGGATTTGTCAATTTGTCAAGGAGTGTTTTGGCAATAATGTGAATATTGGTTCAGCTTTTCTTTTCTCTAATCGGCGAGGGAAAGAATGAGTGCCTTCGATATGTATCTGTTGCTTAACTGACGCAAAAGCAAGTATGGTTATTAGTATAATAATGCTCGAGCCCAACTGAAAAATCTCAAACACATGCAATATGTCTCGGTTCTCTTGAGGGGAATTACACGCCATTGTTGCCCTTCCGCGGGACCGTACTCTGGTTGTTCTTCTGTACAGTTTTGCCTATATGTAAGTATGTGTTTGTAGAAATGCACATAGAACCCGCATTTAGCGGAGGAAAGTAGGTAAAATGTGAGGAGGCAAAAAAGGGTCTGAGAAAAGTATACGACTCGGACGCAGCAAACGCCTTGAAGCAACAAACAAAGTAGTATTGAACGTTCTACGTCATAATATCCCAAATGAACATATAATTGACATATTCCAGATTTTGCACCGCATGGCTTCAAAGCCAAGCCCTCTTCTCCCCCACCAAATATGCATAAAGCCAGGTATAGAGGCAAGTTTTGGGGCATATTATTCTGTAGAAAGATCCAAAGCGGAGACGAGCGTTGGAGTCTATAATGATGGATGGACAAGAAAGAAGAAGAAGAAGCAAAAAGGCAACGACAAAAAAGTAGAAGAAGAAGGTTTTGGCTGCAAAAGTGAGCTCTACATTTGACGATTGGACACAACACAAAAAGAAATGGAGAATGTTGTTCCTCTTTTGCGGCCTTCTTCGTAATTTAAAACTAATCCATCAGAGAGAACGGACTCAGACCGAGGAATAAGGAGAGACATGCATAGAAGTAGAAGAAGGAGACTCGATGTATATTTTGTGTTGTTGTTCTAAGTCTTAAATGAATCCTGTACACCTAAAACGCTTTTTACTTGAAAAACTCAAGAATCACGGCATGCCACCTCTTCCTCCTAGTCTCTGGAAGAAAATGTCTTGTTGAATCATGCAAACGAAAAAGGATCCAGCCAGAACTATATTCCATGGAAAGTTTTTCTTCTTGGCCTATTCCGTGTCTTTTGGGGGCTGTGTGCGTGCTTGCTGTGTCTGGAAAAAAGAGAAACAATCCTTGACGAGAATGTTCCACTCCATTCAGCGACTTGAGCCTCGTCTGACCTGCGGATATATCTTCATGATCGGCTGCGAGTCAAAAGAATAAGCAATGATCGGCTTCTCGAGGTGTTGTATCGTTGTTCTATCACAGTTTCGCATGTCCGCAGCCACAGCCCAAAAAATGTTTACTTCGGCCCCCCTGAGGTCCACCCAGCCCAGCCCAGCCCAGCCCAGGTCTGACTGGCTGGGTTGAGGAAGAGGAGCTAGCTCTTTTATCACGCGATCCCCCGATCAGGGATTTTTGTCATGGGCTGAGGAGGGGAAGGAGAGATTATTCGTGCGAGTTTAGCCTTCTTGTGGTTTTGGGGGACTTTTGATCCAGTGAGGCGAGGAGGAGCTTGGGGGACGAAGACGACAAGGAGACCAACCAAGATCATGCCAGCAGCACCGCTATCGGTGGTTAATCGAGTTTCATGAGCAGGGTTTGCTAGTTTCTCTCTCTGGGTTTGTTTGCCTTCTGCAGTTTTATGCGAGATAATCAAAGTTTTATGACTGCTCAATTATCATTAAAGTAGACTATTATTAGTCCAGTGGGGCGGTTATTACAAGTAGCAAATAACGAGTGTGTTCTGCCAGTTTGTCTCTTTCTAACTTGCAATTAAATTAGGTCTGCTTAAGCAGGGGGCTGATATTTCTAGTCTCTCTCTACCTGAAACCCGGGTATACCTTGTATGAGTATGTATTCGTGTTTCCCTCTCCCAACCCTCAAAACCGCGTGTTCCCAATATTCACATTATGCTTTGCTTTTTCCTCTGCAATTAATTATCTAGGAAACCAAAACTCGACAAAACCTCAACTCGGGAGGCTCACTTCCTTGGGCTCAGCTATTGTATAAAACGAGTATCAACGTTATTATTGAAACATAAAAAGCAAAAAAGTTACCTTCTCACAATCGAAGCCTTTTTCTCACACATTCTCCTTAATGAGCGAGTTCATTAGCACCTCTAATAAGCTTTTCTTCGTATTTACAACCCTTTTATCATCTTCTTAATCTCCAGCACACCCCTAAACACTGATTCTGGTACAACCGCTCTCGCATAGTCAATGAGAAAATCTAAAATGCTGACTAAATCTTGCACTGCTACCGAACTGACCCAAATCCTATGCTAATTCATGTGGGTTCTGAAAGGAGAAGGAGAAGAAAATAAGAAGCGGCTCATTAAGAAATCAGCAAACGCTTTATTGTCTGCGCATATAAAAGTAGAATTAAATGCGGCCGCCGGGGAAAGAGCAAGAAGCGAAACTGAATTTATAACGAAGAAGAAAAAGGCTTTTAAATGCCAGGAGCGACGAAACTCAGAAGATGCTTCTGTGTGGCAATATCTTCATCTCTCTTTCTCTCTTTCTCTCTCCTCGTTTATGAATATTCAACGTTTCTCCCTAAAACCTCATCAATAATTTGCGCATAACAAACCTGTTTTTCGTGAGAACAAGAAATTAAACCTTGCTCCACTTCTGTCAACCCAAGAACACTCGTATTAGCAGGAAGAGATCTCCAAGACAGAAGTGATAGATTGAAGGCATTCTGACACTAAAGGGTCGGCTTCTCATTTCCGAAACGAGTCAATACAAGTGTCTGTCACAGGAATGAATATAAAGTTAATTAGTCTTCGAGACAGTATTATGACAGCAAGTAAAACAACAACAAACAGCATTGTAACAGTGCATGTTTTGGATCAACATGTCTTTGTGACCACTCTTAAAAGGTGTCACTGGCGAGAGCTAATTCCGTCTCCTTCTCTGGTCTATAATCCCAAGCTGATCATTATTCCATCTCTGCTCTGCTTAGAGTATTTTGCATGGGAACCCCCTTGGGCGAAAACCGAAAGAAACCCCCTCGCCAAGGGAAAGAAGAAGAAAAAGGACTTTTGACTCGCGGGAGATTGATGGGGATTCTCCTTTTTCTTGAGAGACTTTCAGAGACACATCGTGGACATCAGATGAAGAAGAAGAAGATTTGAGATGAAATATTGTGGAGGAAATGCCGTTGAGGTTATCAAGCTGACTTTGCACTTTTATACGTTTTCTTACTTCTCTCTCCATCTTCTTCTTTCGCTCGGGATCCGCCCCCTGGCCTGGCCTGCCTCGATCGAGAGACTGTTCTTTCTGTCCATCCCAGCCGGCTCTGGCGCCAGGGCGGGACCCGAACAGCATTGCGGGCAGACTGAAGAAGAAAGAAGAAAAGAAAGAAAAGGATTTCAAAACACAAACAGACTTTTGTTTAACGTTTCGTTTCCTTGAATTAATTGTACGAAACGTCACCTTTCGCAAGATGGACGACGTTAAGCGCACATCTTTTTAATGCCTGACCCGCGAATCCGACAATAAAAGAGCGTCGTCGTCGTCGTCTTCTATCTTCTCATAGAGATCTCGTGTCGTATCATGGCTCATCTCCCATCGTTTTATATCCATTTCGTGTCCATTTCTTATTCCATGTGGAAGGAGGTGCAAGCAAGCAAGCTCTTTTCTCCTCTCGTTCTTCGTGAGGCTCCTCCTGATGTTGATGTGTGTTCATGTTCTGCATGCATTGAGGCTTTAAACACACATGCAGAAAAAGTGGAGGAAGAAGCAAAATGCACACATGAGTGACCACGAAACACACGCATCGACTACTGCGATGTCCTTGCCTGCAAAAAATACCGAAAGCCGGTGTTGAAATCCATTTTACAGTGTGTTAATGACAAAGTGAGGTTTGCTTTTACGGCCAAAGAGAAGACGGAAAGATCTATCACCACGGTTAAATGCAAAGATTCTTGCGCTCTGTAATTTCGATTTTCTCCCCAACATAAAGTAGATCTCCTTTTTAGGGGGTCGGTATTGAGGTAAAATAATACTCTGCGGGAAGAAACACTACTGTTGTCTTCTTTACATATTTCGCGGCCAAGATATGGTTTCTTCTGCCTCGGGCTCTTAAAACGGCAAAGTTCAAAAAGCTCTGCTGTTAATTTTATTCAGTTGCTTCCTTGATCTTTTTTCTCTCTCAGCCCCGGATGCCGATAACCTTTTTATGGGTTCGGCAATGGCGAAAAGCACATTCTTTGGGGATGTTTTACCCCTCCTTACCAGATTCTTGTATCATGTTCATAAGATATTCTTTCCAGGAGAACGGGACTAATGAATTGGTGATTATCTTGTCAAATAAATTGGCTCTGGATATTTCAATAGGGTTGTTCTTTGAGCAGAAAAAGCAGTGGGTTGAACACAGGTGTTGTCTTAGCTTTACTTTTCTTCTGCCGAAATGGATATTTGCAAAAGACTTCATTCCAACTTCAGCAGCCACCAGCCGTGGGGGGTCCAACTGCTCTAAAAACGTGTAAGCCACAAAATTTGTTTGTTTCAAAAACGAGTTTAAACCAATATCTCGCTTCAAGATCTCGCTTCTAAGTATGATTGAGTTTATTCGATTAGCTCTTTCTAATTTACTGTCGTCATAAACTGTCATCAGGATTCATTTAATTGGCATTAACGATCACACTCCTCCCGAGGAGAGACAAAAAAAGCGTGAAGAGGGCGCGAGCAAACAAGTCGGATTCGTCGGTCAATGATCATTAAGGAATGTAAACAACAAACAAGCCACAATTGGATACTTTTCACTTGGAGGTTTTACTCCTTTGTGGTTTCACTTGTTAATGACTTGAAGAATGCATGAATAACGGGCCTATTATAGGATAAAGCTTTTGTGTGAGATGACCTTTTACCAATTGTTTTAAGATCATTCATCACAGTTGTCGTCTGGCGAATTTTTCTCCCTCTTTTGGCGCCGCGGATTCACTTCAAAAGCGTTCTTTATATCCCCGTTTTCTGACCTTCTAAAGTCAAAAAAGGATTTCTCTCTCTCTGCAGGGAATGACCAACTGATGATGAAAAGGGCGAAATCCCGCTCTCTAATTATTCTGTCTTCAGAGTCTGAAATGCAAACAGTCGGAGAAAGGATAAAAGAGGGAGGAGAAGAAGAAGAAGCCGCAGAAATGCAAAAATGGTCATTGGCGCCTCTCTACACAACAGAGATGTCTGATTGCACTTGAACCAATAAAAGTTTGCCCGTTCACGCTCTGTCGCCCCGGATGTAATCAGATCTAGATGGAAACCAAAGATAAACAACCTGTTGATGATTCCATTCAATGTTTATTCTTGACTTTTCTTCTTCTTCTTCCCATCAGCATCACTCTCGTTTTTCTGGTTTTGAAAAGGTGCAATTTCGTGAGTGACGTGTCGCCAATGTAATCATCATCCGCTGCTGCCGCTCTCATTCGCGTCAAAAGTGAAGCCGCGACGTAATATTATTATTGCAATCTCTTGACAGGTGAGAGAAGAGGAAGAGACAACTGAATGCTTTTGTCTTTGGTGCCAGAAACAAGAAGAAGGGTCAACATGAAGGAATAATATAAAGTAGATGCTCCATTTCTCTCTTTCTTTCTTCGTCTTGAAGATTTATCGATTTCCAGGGGGCATTTTCGTCTTCCTTCTTCTTCGTCTCCATGAAGCTTTGCAAGCAGTCTAATTTCAAGGCGAGATTCAATGGAAGCCTCAGTCTCTCGCTACCTTGTCATTACAACGTCGTTTTCTACTGGGTCATTTTGGGTCATTGTTCTTCTTCTTCTTCTCCCTTTGTATGCGGTGTACGTCGTACGTGTAGTGACAGGCAAATGTCCAATTGTTGCGACAACGAGGGGCAGCAAAGGACAACAAGACGGAGAGTCGAAGGCGGGGCTTCGTCCAATTCTGCCAAAGCCTCAAAGTTTGCCGATGTCGACCAAGCTTTGGGTAATTGCGTCCCCAAACAAATCTCAAACCTAGGGGCTTGAAGATTGAAATGGACTTGAAATTGGGGCTTCAGTAAACGACGCCAAGGCGTGATATTGCTTTGATCAGAGACAATATAGTTTGAATGGATCATTCTCAATCCGTTTTAATTGCCCCCTAAAGCCACAAGATCATAAAATATTATTGTTTTTTCTTGTTCCCGAAAGGGTTCTTGAAGCCGGGAAGAGTCATCCATTTTATCCCTTGCTTGACCGACGACTGAGTCGACAAGACGCCAATGCGGTAATTAATTGACTTTGCCCAGACAAGACCGACTACCAACAAAACGATTACCATAAAAAGGCAGAAGTAGCGGGAAAGGGTTGGTTTTGTACTTTATCTGCCGGCCACAGGAATGAGATGAAAGGGAGTTACACTAAAATTTTATGGACATACGTAACCAAATTGCCGGTAGGTATGCAAAGGGTGCTGTACCGAAAAATGGAAAAAGCATACTAATAACAATAACCGTTTACCGCTAGTATGCATAGTTTTGGCAAAATGATCGTCATCCATCAAGCAGGAAACCATTTATAGCTCCTGCAAACCGTTTACTTGCCCCACCTGCCTGTTACAAGACGACATATCCATAGCTCGTATCGGCGAAAAGACAAAACGCTCATTTTCCGAATGGATTGCCCGAGGTCAGTGACAGAAAAAGCTTTCTTGGAGCTGAAGCCTGGGAAAGGGGTCGACTTGAAATACTAAAACAATGTCCTTGCTTCTTATTTGGTTTGCATGCAGTTTGTCCTCCTTCACCGAAAATGAGCTTTTGGACGGATTTACGTCCAAGTCGTAAAAAATCCGCCGCCAAAAGAAACCTCTTGGTCGTTGTTTCGTTTTGTACAAGGGTAGCAATTAAATGCCATTTAACCCTAAGAGTCATTCAAAAGCAGGACTTTTAGTTGTTTTATGCACAGGACAAGCGGAGAGAAAGATGTACGACGGGAAGCGTGTTGACAGCAAGGGGCTTTCTTTCCATTTCTGAGCGTAATAATTGCCGGTGAAATCCGTTGCTTGGTTTTCTTTGGCCGTTGATGCCTCGGGAGCAGGAAGCCGTCGAACAAAGGCTTGCTGCCATCATCATTCCTCGTAAGATCCCTTCGATGGCTTGATTATCTCGCTTCCTCTCAAGAAGCTCTCCTTCTTCTTCTTCTTTCTTTCTTCTCCTTTATGACCGGAAAGAGCTGTTTAGCAATTTGTGAGGCAAAATATAGACCAGAGCAGCTACTACTACCAAAGAAGGAGCAAGTGCAAGAAGAAGAAGAAGAAGAAGAAAATGATTTAAAGGAGAAAATTGGTACGAGCCGTGCAGCACAAAAAAGTAGAGATCGCCATTTCTCATGATTTATCATCATAGTAGCATCGAATGCAGCAAGAGTTAATAATAATAATCTTAAGTACTCCAACACCTGTACGAGTCCACTTTAAGCGTTGTTGTTAATGTGTTGCTTGTTGGTCATTTCCTGCCCGCTGAGCGAAATTGGTCCAAGCTCTTCTTTTCATTCTTTTTATCACCTTCTTTTGAAGACGTTGTTGGGTCTTTTCCTGTTCCCATTTATTCTGTATATTGTAATGTGAGGGCCCCGGGGGCATTTCAGCCAGAGATGGACATTACAATTAGATGATAGGGAAGGAGAGAGAGAATATTTCTCCTGCCACTGTGATTTGAGACCTGAAGAAGAAGATTGAATGAACTAATGTCCTGTTTGCACGAGAACTTCTGATGAAGAAGAATCTAATGTCTTCCATGTTGAAAACGGTTTAAATGGAGAATGATGTCACAGTGACGCTCAAAAAGCGAGAAGTCTTCTCTAAAGAAGCTGCCACCACAGGAAAATTGCCTTGAATTATCTGTCATTACTCTGGAGAAGAAGGAACTTGCTCCCTCCCTTTCTTGAGTCTTTGGCGTGGGGTGAGACATTAACCCGGCAGCAAGCCCAAGATATATATTTGCTTGGAAATGGAAAACGCAGGGCAGATTTTTTATGGGCGGACGCCAGAGGTTCCAGAGGTCAATCGTGCCACATCCGCCGAGGAGCTCAGCAAGTACTTGAGGTGGAGGCAACAGCAGATCACGCGCGTAAACAGAACCAATGAGCATCCGAGAAAGTAGACTGCTTCTACAGGGGACTGGAAGCCAGAAAATACTTGTGGTCGCAGTTAAGCCACTTTGCTCTTTTGTGTTTATTCAGAGCGACGGCAGTATGTTATATTTTTCTTTCAGGCTCCCCTTCTGATGCCTGCAAATCCACCTTTCCTTCTCAGTCATGCTTAAATTGAATAATTTTCTCTTCTTTTGTCCATTTTGCCTGTCATTGTTCCTCGAGTGAGCATCGTGCAAAACGATCTTCATCATCAGGTGGTGTCCGCTTTTGTTACAACATCGTCTAAATATAACCAGTGTTCTTGATCCAAGTATCGTTTTCTTCTTCTTCGTCATGACAAAGACTCGGCCGCGCACAACTTCATCACTTTTGAAAGCCCAAGTTAGCCGGCAACCAGCAAGGCAGTAACCCATTTTGGGATCAAGAGTTCACTCCCTCTCTTTGTCCACTTTAAGGCCTCCTTCTCTCCACTTTGAAGCAGTTTTAATGCTGAAACTGCTTCTTCTCTTGGCCACAAAACGACGGTCAATCATCATCCATCTCTCTCGCTTACTCTCTGTAGTAGGCAAAAATGGACAGAAGCGCTGAAAAAGAAAGAGAGACCCGGCCACCTTTAGTCTTTCTTTACCCCCACATTCATACTTTGGCTTGGCTACCACAGATACCCTTCTTTCTTTCTCTCTCTTCCCCCCAGCAGGGCATATATGAGTTACACTGCCACTAGTCGCCGAGTCGTCGCCATTTTTCCCTCTTCCCTGCTTCTTATGATTACAGTGTGGCGGATAATTTATGTTTATGGAAATGCTACTCTTTCCTGGAAGAAGTGAGGCTGGATGGCTGGGGAAGGAAGGAAAACATGCTTGAACTTTGGGCATCTACAGAAGATAATGGGAAGCGGTTCACTCGGGAGGAAACATGAAACTTGGGTTCAAAAATGATCTAAATATAATGCCTTATCCATTTCTTTAAAATTTAGAATGGTTCCTTTTGGACTAAATTAGTACAAAAAGAGTACACATTGGGTCTCAAAGAGCTCACCTATATTTAAATTGATTTAAGTCTGCAGCAACCATTCTTTTAATAGTGGAAATTCCTCCTTCCATTGCATGTCAATTGACATTTTGAAACCTTCTTTTCCATTGTCAATAGATTTATTTTGAGTCAGTGGTTAACCAGCGAGGGAGCTAGAGGAGCTAGAGGTCATCGAGAATCATTCGGCCAAACTTTCTTTCTTTCTTCTCTTCAATTTATGACAGCACGTCGAAAAAGACAATTTCGTTTTGAGCGCAGATTATTAGAGCAGTGATGAACGGCCTCTACTCGCAGCTCAGGGTGGCTTCATCATAAATGGACTCGGGTGTGCGAGAACTGGTCTCTAGTGGAATACACTCTCTCCACCTATGACTGTTCTTTTCTATTCTCGAAAATGAAATTATAGATTGCACACACCCATTGCAATGAGGGATTCGCCGTTGCGTCTCCTCCTGCGTGCAGAGGAGAAATAAACGAACTTCATCATCTCGGCGGCCCTACAGATGACAGACAGTAGTCGAAAAGTAAGCTTAAGAAGGGACATTGTTGGCATTATTATTATTATTACGACGACTTCTGCTCCTCTGTGATCAGTCGCTGCCAATTTGGAGCTGGAGAAACGAATGCAATGGTCATGCGATGCAAGGCTGGCAGGGATGCCATTTGACCACTGATCTGTATAGGAATCTCTCTGAAATATAGGTATATATTTAGGCATCCCTTCTACCTGCCACCTTAAATCAGTCCTAAACAAAGTGCATCTTTCCTACTTCTTATTTACTCTTTCATGGCTATAGCTGTGTATGCATTTTCCTGATCATGCGATCGGGCGTCAGTTGATTCATTCCAGCAGCTGCAGCCACGGCGTGATTTTACATGATAACTTCTTCTACTTCTCCACTTTTTATTCTCTTAGGAAAAAGGTGCATTTTGATGCCTGCTAAAAAGTGCAGTAGCAATTGAGATGCACATTTTTTCCTGGCACAACAGGTGTCTCTGGCCTGGAAGAAGTGCACCCTGTGGGCTCTTTTGCACCCCTGAGCTCCATTTTCATGCACCACCGTGCCCTGTGCACACACACACACACACCTTCTTACCCTCGTCGGATTGACGCCTGTCGTGTCTCCAGATGACAACTTGACAACTAAACTTCAACTCCTCACAAGGAAGCAAGAGGAATAAGAAGGGGGAAGATTCCGTTTTATATATATTTAAAGGAAAAGGCACACGAAATATCTACTTAGAAGAAGCATTTAGATGCATGCATAAGCCGGACACTGGAAGCACAAAAATTTGAGCGGTATTTTGAGACTCTCCTTTTCTCCAAACTAGCTGTCCACACGAGCTGTTTTTGCTGCCCCAAATTTAATTGACCTCCTCCTCCTCCTTCCTGAGAGAAGATATTCAATGATAGGTGGTTGTTACTCTTTATCAAAGTCAGGAAGCAACTGATTACGCCCTCGTGGCATCATCCCCAGCCAGTTGGGGACCGGAGAGTAAACAAAAAGGGTTCGTTGATGACCGCTGACAATTTTATTAACTGCATGAAACATCAAGGAGGAAGAATATCAACAACCAACGGCAACAAGCTTTTTAATGTTATTCTACTTTCCAAACACGCCAACTCAGCCTTCGTCTCCCTTTCCTTTTTTCCAAAGCCGGCAATTAATGTCATAGAGTTTTTGAAGCCTCTGCTGCTTCAATAATGCACACACACACAACCACTCAAAAGTTGTATTTTTTCAATCTGCCGTTTCAAAGTTTTTTTTCTTTCACTCCCCCTTGAGACAAATATACGGAGGAAAAGTGGCTGGACATGAAACGCGAGAAAGTTTTTGCATGACCAAGAGGGTTTATTTTTTGTCGTCCGAAAGTCCACCGTTGTTTTAAAAAGGTAAAAAATCAATTGGAAAACAAGGTGCAAACGAAAAAAAGCGCTTTGGTGGGTGGCATACATTAAACGGCTGGCAATGTTTGTCGTCGTTCGTGTGCATTATTTAAGATTTTCAAGAGAGTGGAAAATAATGTTATGTGAGTTCGAAGCTGTTTAAGAAGAACAAGAGACGGAAACTGAAAATGAACATCGAGGGGAAAAATAATGTCGTCCCCTGTAATTACGCACCTTCTTCTTCGTTTTGTCTCTCTCTCTAAAATGTTGTTATTGTTTCAGAAGTGCAACAAGAATTAAGAACCGTCATTGTTGCACTAGACATATCTTTGAAAACAGTTATAAAATTGAATTGAAAGTATTTCGGACTCCCCCTGCGATGATATGATTATGTTTCCTACCACAGAGTTCTTTATCTCAATCATCGCATTTCACCCTCTCCAGGGAATCGCTCCATTCCTCAAAGAGAGACATTGTCAACCTCTGGTTATTATGAAAGAATTTGTAGTTCAAGTGAGCAATGCAGTGTCAATGGTGTCCTGGGCGGGATCACACCATGGGGTAGAGGATAAACAATACGTGAGCAGAGAAGGCTAAAGAGTGATTACACATTCCTTGAACAAGTCATTGGGAATAGAAATTTTGCATGTATGCAATCATATATGGGTGAGTATAAAAATATCCTATTCCCGCTGAGAAAGTCATCATCTGTTAAAAATGAGACAACTGTGAACGCCTATCTAAGGATACTTCCGGACCACTGTGCGCGACACCTATTTTCCTGCGATCAAACCCTACTTTTTGCACCAATCCGTCTATTGTGAAACCGTGTTTTATATATCTTTGCTCATCATGTTTGTAACACGGGAGCCAAATGCTGCCACTTTTGGCTTTTTTTCTTCTAAAGGCTTCCTGCAGCGCGCAACCCATACATTAGTTGTCTCATAGATAATTAAAATGGGGATCCATCAAAAAGCCTAAAGCAGCAGCAGCAGCTAGATCACAAAGAGGTTAAATGAAGGAAGAAAAAGCAGCTCAGGGCCGCCCATGGAGAATGGAGAAGAATAAAAAATATTGGGATTAGAGCAGCACTCATTGTTATTATTATTATCATTATTTAAAGCACGTTCAATCAAAGTGATGCAGAATTGAAGGATAGCTTCTGGCGTTTTTTAAGACCTTTTCTTTTCAATTTTCAGCTTCTCCTTCATCTTTTTCGTGTTAAAAGGCCATCAGACAACGTTGTTGAGTCTTGGACGAGGCTTCTGCATGCGTTTGAATTTCGCTTCATGGCTTTATGAAGACGAAAATAGGCTCCCTCCTCCTCCTCAGCTGCTACTACTTCGTGAGAGCGAGCTGAGATGATACATTGCCGCAAAGGTGGTAATTTGTCCCTAAACTTGGATACTACAAACTTTTTCTCTCTCTCCATCAGCCACCAAAATGTACTTGTGTTTTTTTTTCTCGCTTGGCTGAAGAAGAAGAAGACTTGAAGTAAACGCTTCGAGGCTTTTATCTGGTTTTAGTACAAAGAAGAGAACCAGATTTGTTGCCGATTGACAGATAAAGTTCATCCTCCGGCATTCTTGACTCTTGTACTATTCCTAATACTATTATTATCCCCTCTCGACACCTTTTATCACAACCCTATTTATGCACTAAAATATCTTCTCTCTCCATTTTCGATTTCTTTCGTCTCGGTCACGGAATTTGACGAGGGACGGCTAAAATGTTCTTTAAAAGTTGCATCGTCAGATTTGCGTCACACGAGAATAATGTTTTCCGACCACAAAGGGTTCCTCAATCTCATTTTATATAAAAACGCGATTCTCCTTCTTCTCACAATTTATCATTTGTGAGAAGCTTTTTGCCTCAATCTGATTATTTTTATTATGAGAGGAATAATGACCGTCATTAGAAGATGCGATCAGCTGTCATTGCAAATAACGATGACGCTTTCAGGGTTGACAGATCAACACAAACTTCTGGCATCCCTGCTCATTCACCACAACGCTCATTACACGAGTGTGTGTCTTTGGATTAATATCAACCGACGAAACCAATCGATCCATTTTGTGTTGACAAAAGAGACTTCGTCGTCGCGGTTTACATTCTCGTGCAACAAAACAGAAGAAAGAGAAAATAGAAAACCGCAATTCGACAAAGGTGTGCAGACAGAATATTATGCTGCTCTATGATAGAAAGTGCATAAGAGTGTTTAAACGCACCTATGCATACGGCAAAGGAAATACCAAAACCAAGCTCCGAGTGCTTTAACCAGAAACACAGCACTCGCTCCTCCTCCGTTTTGAGCCAGATTTTGGTTTAGAAATCTCACTGAGAAAATGTGGACCAAAATTAGCTCGTGGTATCGGGACAAGAAAGCTCTCTCACGGTTCACAAGGAGACATTATTTTAGCCGTCCGTCCGCGTGCCAGCCCCACTGAGGCGTAAGCACCACCAAGGATGCTGCTGCTGCCGTTCCTTCTTCTTCAAATGCTGACTGGATTGAGCTGCAAATCTATAATTTGGCGTTAGCATCAGCCAACAACAATGGGCTTCAAATGATGCTGCTGGAAAGAAGAGAAAATTGCTGTTGCAGCACTTCTGCTCTTTCCTTCCTTCCTCCCTCCTGCACGTCGGCATACGAATATAAGCGTGACTTAAAATGCTGCGAGTGAAAATAATTCAAAATGACGCCTTTCCATTTTTGAATCTCTTTGACGTCGTCGTTTCTATGACATCTTGCGAACGCTTCTGGAAATGCGAATGCGAATCTCTCTCTACGATTCCGTTCCTTGTTCCGAGTCTTGCGTGCTGACCAAAACAAAGTCGGGATGACACTCATGAAAGAGAATAGACGCTCAAAGGGTGTAATAACAATCATCTTTAGAGTACTTGACGGCTCTTCTTCTTCTCCCTCTTTTGTGTTGTGTACACTTCTTGTCAAGCTGGACTTTCATTGTGTGTTCATGATGATGATGCGACCAAGAGCCTCACTCTCTTTTTTCAGCCGTCATCAAATAAACTTTTGCCCTTGTCTCAAATACCCAGTCGGTTGGAACAAACGAACGAAAGAAATTAGGATTGTGTGAACTCTGAGAGAGGGAAACGGAGAATAATTCATGCTCCAGGAGGCCTACAGAGACAGATACTCTTTTTTACCTATCCAGGGTTGCCTCTATTGCTTATATTTGAACAAGAACCATTTACTACATTCATTAGTCTTTCTCAGCTAGTTGTCATCCCTGCCTTGACCCCTTCTCATGTTATGAATCTCCTCTTCAGCTGCTAAACTCCCTTCTTCTTCTTCTTCTCCCAATTTTCCGGTTGGTCGCTCAAGCTTTCCAAACCAGTAGGCATTACAAACATCATCATCAGCCTACATGTGTATCTCAGCACCTACGGACGACGTATCTTCTTCCATCGTTCGCTTCTTCAATAGGTCGTGACCGGATTATCGTCTAGCGCGCAACAACCCCTTCATATCATTGTTATTATTATTTCTCTCTCTCTCTCAATTTCACCCCTTCACTCGAACCATTTTTCAAACTGTTATCCCGGAACAACATACGAGCGAGAAAAGAAAGAACCAACTTTTCTTCCTCTCCCCTGCCGTTTTGAGTTCCTCTTAATAAACTTGTCCCTTTGGCGATTCAAAACTTCTTCTTCTTCTTTCCAGGTCACTAATGGACTTTTAGGAGTTTGGACTCCCTGCCTGAGTTCTACCGGTGGCGGTTCTTTCGTTCTCTCTTTCTTCGTCCATCATAAGTTCATAACAATGAAGAAAGCCTGAGCAGTCGTGTTGACAGCGGCAGACCAGCCAGCATATGGTCAGGCGGGCGGCCGGAGAAAAGTTCTGCTTCTGCAGCTCAAACTGCACTCAGCTTCCTGTCTTGATCCGGTTCATGTCCCGTTATAAACCAATAAATACTAGCTATATATAAATACCATTTTCCATGGCAATCAATGAAATATGAAGTACAGAAATTGGATACTCTTTAGAATAATTCATGTTTCACATTGAGTAAAGCCCATTCTATTGCTATTATGTTGCATCATGCTCAAATAATGGACTCTGGCACTTGTTACACTTTTAGCTCCTTCCTTCTTTCTCTCAATAGAGCCAATTAGCGGATGTTAGCCCTTCTTTCTCATTTCCACTCACTTTTACTCAACATGAATGAAGTCATAATAATGTGGCGAGGAAATCAAAAGGGGTTCTTAGTCTAATTGGCTACGCCTGGCTACAACTGGTGAGACAAAAAGACCTTTTGTACGTAGTTGACACGAACGAACCCCAAGACGCATTTTTTGCCTTCATGTGGTGGTCACAGCTTGGATCATATTTTTCGAGTTGATATTTCAAGGACAAACCAAAAACAGGGAGCAAAAAAGTTCCACTGTCAGATGTGCGTCAAAAATGTATATTTTGATAAAATGTCAAGAAATGAGGTTTACTTTTTAAGACAGACTGAGATTTTATTGTATCACTTCCTTTACAGCGGGGGGAAATAAAACACAAAGCTGTGCACAGCCAATGAAAGACAAAGAAGCTTTATGATCCCTAAATCCAACCAACCTAGAAAGAGAGGCAACGCTTCGTTTTAAGACATGGAGAGAGAGAGCACATATTTTAAAGAAGTTTGGCGTCGTAAAATTCTGAGCTCTGGAGAGCAATCTTGGATAGGCATGCAGACCGGCCAGGTAGTCGTCACGATCTATCTTCCTTTGCAATGGCATAGATGCCAAACCGAATTGATATGACTTTTAAGTCTAAATATAACTCTCCTGATAATAAACTGGAAGCATATGAAGAGAACTTGCTTTTACGAGCTCCACGAATGCTATGAGAGCAGAGAGTGTGTGTATAATATATGTGTGTGTATACTTTTATCTAGCCCAATAAAACTTGTTGAAGAGGTTTTTATACAACTCGCTTCTCGAGCCGACTTTTCTTTCTCTTCTCGTGCGAGATGAACCAATGAGCTTTTCGTAGTCGCCCCTCCCTTTATTTTTCACTCCTCGGCAGGCAACGGAAAAATATTAGAAGCGGCTTTTTCTCCTTCTCGCCGTCGTGAGTAGATGCTGCTGCTGCTGCCGCCGCCGTTGAGTGAAATTTAAACGAGGCAAGAAAGAGACTTTCAGAGTCAATTTTATGCTAATGCTCCGCTCGCATGCAGCATTTGAGAAAGAGGCGAAGAAGGAAGAAAAACCCTCTTTGCTTAGACTTTTTCAGTCTCCGTATGCGCATTATAAACGAACACTCCTACCTGAAGATACGCGAAAGTGGGGATTTATTATTATTATTTCACACCGATTTGAGATAGATCAAGAGAAGAAAAGGGCTATTTCAAGAAAATTATAGGGTTGGAAAAGAAGGAGAAGCGTCTACTTTGCTTCTACTCGGTGTGGACCACCGAATGCAAGCTATGCTGGTTACCCTTTTATGCTAAATCTGGAATACGTCTTCTTCTTGCTGTAAGCAATGTCTTCTCTAACTGTCAATAAGTGCTTTTACTATTCCTTTCTTTTTCTCCCTAGTCATTTTCCCATTTACGCCCGATTATTATTACTCAGCTCAGTCTGAAGCTCTCCTCCTTTCTTTTATTGCCAGCGAAACCAAAACAACTTGATGATGAGGACTATAATAACTAAATAGCTGCTCTCCATTGCATTGCATGGTACAACTGCTGCGGCCTTGGCCTTCCCAGCACAACAGTCGTCAGAGAGGAATCTGAATTAGACAAATTGGGGGCCCCCAAATTGCTCACTTTTCTAACACTTATTTTCCTTCATTATTTTCACAATTGCTGGATGGATTGGTAAAATAAAAGTAATTCTTGTTCAGTCTTGAACCGGCGCTCCTGCGGAAGACAACAAGCCGGATCATATCGAGTTATTACGGAACACCGGTCAGCGCGTGCCAATAAGAATAGAAAGTGTTGTGCTCTACAAGAGTCGGTTTTAACCAAATGTGAAACCCACAGCTTACCCTGCTTTTTGCCTTCCTAGCAAAGGTGGTACGAAGGGGGAGGATATTCAAATGCTGGAGACGACGGTCAGCAGCTAGCAATAGCAATAGCAGCCCCTGCAATTACCCGATGATGTATCGGCCTGGGATGACGATGGTTGTACGTTTGTTTCCCCCCGTGGCAGGACGAGGATGAACTGCTTGCTGCCTGCGGTCGATGGCTTGCATATGACAGCTGGGTCTCCGTTTTTTTTCTGCTGACTGACGATTGAGGCGCCAAAGCTCTAAGAATTGCAGAAGGAGGAAAAGAGTTGGACTGACACAAACAATACAATCAAAAAGGGATCAAAACAACAGAAACAGAATATACAGTGCATTCAATCGTGAAACAAATAGGGTTGATGAAGAGAACTGTTCCAGTCTATTAATGTGGTGAACCATAAATAACCTGCATCAACTTTTTTTTATCCCACTCCCTACTTTTTACACCTGCTGTAAAATCCATTCATATTTGTCCCCTTGTTTTGATCTGACCCCGATCTCGCTTTTTGCGCCTCCTCACTTTTCATCAAGATCATTTGTCGATTTCAACATGAATCTTTAATCAGCAATTCGCGACAAACTTTCTTTGTCTCCTGTTTGATACAAACTTTTTGTCTTTGTTTTTCAGTGGCAAAAACAACAACTAATAATGGCATTGAAAATGAGGTTGAAACATGCAAAGATGAGAGAGACAATTAATTATCGCCCCTCGGAAATCAATTTTTAGCTCCAATCGATTTTGTAAAGGTGGCAAAATGGCCAAAAGCCGATACCAATTATCATGTAAAATAAACGATCCGATTAGCAAGTGATAAATGAAAGTGAGAATGGATAAAAAGATAATGGCGCTGAAATTGGACTTTCGGCGGAATTGTGAACTGTCATATGTAAACTATGTAAATGGACCAATTTTACAGACTAATTTCACCATCAGCTGATCAATCATGAATTTAATCAACGATTACAATTGTTTTCGTGCCTGATCTTTTATATCTAGTCCAAAACGATTCGCGGCCTATTTCGTCAAGTGTTGGAATTGAGGCCACTTTTTGCTACAACGAATGGGTGGGATTCAATTTTGCAAAACAAAGAGAAAGGAAAATCGTCAATAGCATATTTATGCCAATATGAAATGAATAAATAAGCCCAACTGCAAAAAGATGTGTAATCAAAGGGCGTATGCAAGAGTTAAAATAAACCTTCTTTTCTCTCTTTGAGCAAGCCTTTTTTATTTCTTGGGTCATTTGCATTTTGTGCGGCATCTTGGAGCCAAAAGTAAAATTTGCCGACACGCCTTTATTATGTCATGCGTATTCATATCAGATAACAGCGAAACATAAAATACTCTTGCAATGGTTTTAAAGAGTGTCGAATCTAAATCAGTTCACAATTTCCGCCAGCTGGGTTTTGTCAGTTTGTTTATAGACGACCTCTTCTATCCATGCTGTACACACACACACCATTTTTTGCTCAGGAATCGTCGTTAAATTGTCACGAGCAATTATCATCATTGAAAGTCGACTCTGCTTGCTTGCATGGGGGACATGTTCAAGAACAGGACGGCTGCTCTTGCAACTGCCATCATAACTCTAGTCATATCATATCTTACACTGTAACTAGCTCGTGCAATGGAGCCCTTACAGGGATGATCAAAAAGCGTATCCATGTCTTTTGTGGGAATTATTATTTAGAGGGAGAGCAAAAAATGTCAGACAAAAAGTCTGTCCCAAAAATGTGTCGTCGGATGTTTGTTGGGTAAAAAATTTAAAATATATGAAAGATGAAGCAACTCCGGCGGGCAAATAGATTCAAATGCGCTCAGCCAGCTTTTCCCCTGTTTATTTTACACACATTGTGCATATAAAAATGCCTCGACTGAGACGAGCTTTTTTCTCCTTCTTCCAGAGTAATTATTTCTTCTTCTTCTAGCAGCGAACGAGGCATAAAACATAAATTTCGTTCTTCTTCTTCTTCTCGACCGCAGAATCTGGCTCATTCGTGCGGTTTTAGCGCTAGGATTGCACTGAAAAGACAAAGAAAATGAGACCGGATTTGTGACCGACTTTATTTCGCGTGCGCATCAAAGGCAGTCGTTTTCCATTTAAGTCCATTCTAAATAGCCGATCTCTCAATAAGTGTGTGTACGTGCAGCTTACTGCATTGCTCACACACGAGAGATTGCGTTTTCCCTGATTGAAAGCGAAAGAAGCTTGACAAATAACTTGCATGGTAAGTGACATGCGAGAGGAAGAAGAAAACAATCGTGATTAGCATTCTCAAAGTTAATCAACTTTGAAAAAGTAAACAAAATTGGAATGAGACCCAACATTTCCGGAAGGAAGGTGGGGAAAATTACTCATGGTATTAAGACCGATATATAGACGTGCAGTAATAATACTTTGAGTATCAAATGTCATGTTCGGCCCCGAGAACATTGAAGCTTTTCATGCCTAGCTCATACACTCTTTTTTGTTATGCTGATTTTGAGGGCATTTCTCTTTTCTGGCGGAAATCGCCTGCGCACGATCTCACTACTTTTATTCTCTCTCTTCCATCTTCATCATCAAACATGATACGATTTTTTTTGCATTTGAAGAGTGCAATTTCGACAGCTCAGAGGGCAAAAACAGGGGGAAATCTCATTTTTAGCTCCTTCCTGCAGATATGTGTGTGTGTTTCAATTAAGATAATTGTCCATATTCTTGACAAACCGCATTTGAATAATGATGAAGTCATCGGCAGTTAATTTCACGCCGCTGCATTATTTGTCTCCTTCGTTGACCAAGTCGATTGAAAAAGCTCTTCATCATCATTAGATCGTCCCATCAGTCAAAAGCAACGAATATGCAAAGGAGACAAAAACGAGTGGATAAAACAAAACACGTTTTCGCTCTGACAAGCGAGAAAAAATATTGTGCAAAATAATATCGTTACACGTACAGTTTCTCTTTCAGGGTTGCCAATCTCATATGTCTCTCTAGTATGCCTTTACAATGCCCATTGCAACCCTTTTCCCCAGCCCTGATGGTGTCATATCTTCTGTTGGCGCCTCTGGTGCAGCACCAGCAGCAGGAAATCCAAAGATGATGATGATGATGAAGCTGCCACGCGAGAATAAGACGCAAAATAAGACTTAAAATTGCCCTGGATTGATCCCCAAATTGTTCTTCTCCCTGTTCTCAATTGCTGTCGCTTTACTTTCATGTCAGAGGAAAGAAAGAAAGAAAGTGTTGGGCGAGATTTGCACTCGCTTTCTTTCTTTATTTTCCTGAAGTGGAGAGGTAATAATGGCCGTTTTCCGTGCCTCACACCTCAAAGAAGGAGTCGACACATGCCTCAAATATATACAGAGCAGCTGAGGTCTTACTTTGCATTAAGTGCTAAAAACAGCCAACATGTCCGCCGGCGGCGGTTTCACTCACCTTCTTGCCCGAATAATGATAATCATGCCGATCGGCGCTTAACATGTGAACGGAATCCAATTAAATTCTAATTCGACGCCGAACAATAGAAGGATTATAAAAAGTAGTCGGCGGCTGCCGAAGAAGAAAGGAAGGAATGTAGAGTTTCAATGAGGGTGGCCGAAACTGAGACATTAGATTCTAACAGTACTCCACATACATGAAGGAGCATAAACATTGCCACGCACCCACTTTCACTCCTCGATCTAAAAAGCTTTTATCATAATCATCTGCCCCCGTTTTCTTTTTCACTCTGTCGTCACTGGAGAATGAGCGGGCGGAATTTGTAAAAAGCGCGTCTTCCTGCTTCATTGAGTGCAATGGCACACGACTATAATTTGCACACTCACTTTAGCTGAATCTCAATTGAAGTGATATAAAATGGGACTCTTGACACGGCGGACACGCCTCTTTGTTGACAGTGGGTCTATTAGGAAAAGAGAAAGGAGTGAAAAGGATGCATATGGACGATATATAAGCGTAAGCTATGGTAGTGTAGCTCCATCATATGGAACCACCTCTCTGAATGGAATAATGGTATACACAACTACAGTACCAGGAGTGCCCAGGACTAAAACTTGCAGAGCTCGATGGCCCACAATATAAAATATATACAAAATTCTACTTCTAGTCTTCGAACAGCCTCTTTAAATATATTCAAGATGACAAAGAGGTTTTTTGTGTCTGCCTGTGTTTCTGAATATTCATGTTTCGCGTGCTGCGGGATTCGCTTTCTCTCCAAGCCCACTTCTGTTTTTCAAAAGATCTGTTTCCTAACCGCGATCGACGTTTGGAACTGATCCGTGCCCAATTTGTATCTGGGCAGATCTCCTCCTCCTCCTCTATGCGGTCTGCACACGCATGTAAACGCTGCAACCAGAAGAATATGGATATTATTCAAGACTGCATTCGAGATGGAAGAAGCAGAAAATAATCATAGCGAGAATATTGATTTGCATCTCTGCTCACGAGACGACCAACCAGCATCAGATCCCCCGCCCTAGATTCCAAGAACGCGAAAAGACTTTTTAAAGAAAACTCGCTCTATGGCGAACACGTCAATTTCTCACGAAAAAAA